>PITA01004529.1:0-85484 GCA_004023965.1 Spilogale gracilis
TCTGTCAAAATCTACAATTTTAAAGGACTTATGAATTTTTTAATCACATGCCAACTCTCTGCACTGGTAATAGCATAAGAAGAAGGTCAGTCATGAAGCTTTAGCTTCACTAATAATTCAAAATCTTAATAAACTGGAAAAATGCCCCTCCCCAGGAAGTCACAGCAGGATCCTTCATCCCTTTTAAATCTATTATATATTTTTTGATATTAACATAATGGAATTATGGATTTTCACTATTTTTATGATTTGTAAATCCATTGAAAAGGAAACATACATAGACTTCCTAGCAGTAAATCTAGTCATTGCCTTTCACTTTAAAATGGAAAAAAGGAAAATTCAAAATTTTCCTACTTTAAATAACCTAGAAGGAGAAGAGGAATAACAATGCAACAATCCCAGGCCCTTTCTCTTTTCTCTGAAAGCATCTGGACTGGCAGGAAAAGGTCCACTTTCCTCTAGGTGGCAGTGCTGTGGACCTGCCATATTTTTCACTTTCATGCTCAGGGACCATTACAAGTACTATCCACTTATATTCCATTACAATCGATTGAATATTATACATCAAAAAGTAGAAAATGTTTAAGATTTTATGAATGCAAGCAAAATGATTACAGCTCACAAAAGCTTTGAATTTTGAAGCTTGGCTTCTATCTTGTCCTTACATAAGCATCTTTGATCTTCTCTTCACCCAGCTTTTTAGATGACTTTTATGTGGTCTTATAATTGTTTTATTATTTTAGGATAATTAGTCATGTAGACTTCTTTTTTAAATTTTTTCTATAGAAGTTATTTTTAAAAGGAAGTTTCTATTCCATTCCAAATCAGGGGATTTCTTAAAGTAGATGGAATTAGTGTTTACTCTTCTGTATGTTGTAAGGACTAGAAGATGGAAAAGTTACTTAGGTTCTAATCTTAGATAGTTCATAAAATAATGTGACCTTGGGCAAATCATTCATCTGATCCACTTTAATTTTTCTCTTCCTACTATGGGCTACTTGTCACTTTTTTTAATAAAGATTTTATTTATTTATTTGACAGAGAGAGATCACAAGTAGGCAGAGAGGCAGGCAGAGAGAGAGGAGGAAGCAGGCTCCCCGCTGAGCAGAGAACCCGACACAGGCCTCGAGCCCAGGACCCGGAGATCATGACCTGAGCCGAAGGCAGAGGCTTTAACCCGCTGAGCCACCCAGGTGCCCTACATGTCACTTTTTACTTTTTTTCAGGATTAAAAGAATTAGTCAATTTTGAAGAGACTTGAAAACTCTTTTACGGATGTGAGGTGTTATTAATGTAAAAAAAATCCATGTTTTAAGTTAGGTTTATAATAAACATTTTTGTTTTTTTTAAAGATTTCATTTATTTGACAGAAAGTAGCCAGAGAAGGAACACAAGCAGGGGGAGTGAGAAAGGGAGAAGCAGGCTTCCTACCGAGCCGGGAGCCCAATGTGGGACTCGATCCCGGGTCTCCGGGATCATGACCTGAGCTGAAGGCAGTCGCTTAACCAACTGAGCCACCCAGGCGCCCCATATAATAAACATGTTTTAATAAATAAGAAGAACTGCACAAAGGACAGTCAGCCTCCCTTCAAATTGTATTGTTTTCTTATTAATGGCCACCCTTGATCGTGCCTTCATGTGCTGTGGCAAGTTGCCCAGGCTTAGCTACCTTTTCCTGTGGGGAACCCCTTAAGCATAATCTGTCAGAATAGAGACAGGATTAGGAAACACCGGAACTCTTGGTTTCTGCATATGGGCCAACCATTGGAAAGTCTCCACATAATGGGATTTTCACTATTCTTATGATTCTACCACCATTGATTTACTATTTGCTCTATTGGATAAATGATTTTTGAATACTTTCTCTGTGATAGACACTGTTCTACATGTTAGAAATGCAGTGGCAAATAAAAGACCATGTCCTTCTACTTTGAAAAGGAAGCAGACTCCATGGGAAATTCTGGTGAAGTAAGTAGCACAATTCCAGTAAGTCAGAGGCAGGATCTATTTGTGATGCGGAAAAATTTACCTTCATTTCCTTTTTTTCTTTCTTTCCAGGTGTACTTGAGCAACGGTTTTCATTCTATTCCTGCTTTTCATTTTTCCTGACTTGAGTAATGCAGGCAGTTCCTAACCATGGCACTCCCTGTCACAACCATGTGGATCTCTGCCATGTTCTGTCATTTGTCTCTTTCGGTCTTTTGATCAGTGTGTGTCAAGCAATTTTTTCCTAAAGTATTTGCCATGAAAACAAAGCCTGTTTGAAGGCTCTGAGAAGTCCTACAGTAAAGAACTCTCTTTAACATAATTTAACAAAGAGTATTTCAAACTTCTTTTGACCACAAATTATATTTCACCCCAACTCTCCCCTATTACTATCCCTTGGTGCTTATTAGCTGAGTATCACATTCTAGGAACTGCTGCATTAAGCAATCTTCAAAACCCCTACTAACCTCTTTCTCATAATTCTCTCTCAAAGGCGAGGTCTTGATAAAAAAGTTTGAAACAAGAATATTTTTTCCCTTAGCAATATGTTTCCAAATTACATACACACACATATATATAGCTATTAGATGATTTGTTTTAATTATTGAAAGATAAGATACATCTGTTTTAAAGATTAGCATACTTATTCAAAGTAAATTGAGAATAGAATTAAACAGATCAGCAATCACTGTGGTATTAGAAAATGTTGATAGTTTGAAAGAAAAAAAAAGGCTAATTGTATGAGAGAGGTGTTAAAATGGTAACAGCTATTGAATTATGTACCTACGTGAATCTAGTAATGTTTCTAAAACTTTTGACGATATCACCTTGGACTAAAACACCACTATTTAACATATAAACTAAGGCTCTTGTGGAACATTAAGACATTAGTTGTGGGGTCTGGAGTTCATGGGTTTATTCCATTCTTTCCCTTTTTTAACTTTGTTGAGAAATAACTGACAAATATAATTGTATATATTTTATGTGTACAATGTGCTAATTTGATATACATATATACGTAGAATGATTACCAAGATCAAGCTAATCAGCATAATCACCTCCTCACATAGTTCTTTCTCTCAATTTTTGTGTGGTGACAGTGTTTAGGATCTATTCTCAGCCACTTTTCAAGTGTACAATATTATGTTATTAACTATAGTTATCATGCTGTACATTAGATCTTCAGAATTTATCCTTTTTTTTTTTTAAGATTTTTAAAAATTTATTTAACAGGAGAGAGATCACAAGTAGGCAGAGAGGCAGGCAGAGAGAGAGCAGGAAGCAGGCTCCCTGCCGAGCAGAGAGCCCGACACAGGCCTCGAGCCCAGGACCCGGAGATCATGACCTGAGCCGAAGGCAGAGGCTTTAACCCACTGAGCCACCCAGGCGCCCCAGAATTTATTCTTATAACTGAAAATTTGTACCCTTTGACTTATAGCTCCTCAGTTGTCCCTCCCCCTTGCCCCTGACAACCACCATTGTATTCTCTATTTCTATGAAATCAGCATTTTTTTTTTGCTTTTTTATATGGTTTTGGTTTTGTTTTTAGATTCCACCACCATGGACATACACTATTTGTCTTTCTCTGGCTTATTTCCCTTAATATAATGCTCTCAAGCTTCATCAGTGTTGTCACAAATGGCTGGATTTCTCTCTTTCTTAGGGCTGAGTAATACTCCTGTGGGTATATACCACATTTTCTTTATTCTTCTCTTGAGGGACATTTCTTTTTCATTCATCTGTTTTTTTATTCTTATTTTATTCTTGCTTTAATTAAAAATCTTATTAAAATATCCAGATTGGAATGCTAATTCAGTAAGTTTCCTTGACAGTATTGTGACCAGATTTTATTCAAGTCTTTTCTAGCATGTGGTTGTGTTATAGCTGCTTGCAAGGATCTGAGGAATTATGAAGTCTTATCTCCCAATTAGAGAGGAGGCTGTCTTTTGCAAGGATTAGTATCTATGTCCTTGTTTACCCCTTCCTGTTCCTTAATTCTGCTGATCCTCCATGTTCTGCCATATTTTGGATCTTCTCTCTTTTCATTCTAGACATCTGGGGCAATCTAACTTTCATGGCTTCACACGATATTTGTATATATAAAGATATATGAAGAGATACATCTTTAAGCAAAATGTTTCCCCTATGCTCAAGGTCTAAATATATCCTCCTGTGGATGGCCTTTCCCTGTGCCACAATCCACTCATTTACAACATATTGAAACTGAACTCTTCATCTTTTATCTTAATCCACCCTGATACGAAGCACACAATGTAGACCATGCTTTATTTGCATTTCACTTTTGTCTTTTGGAGACCACTATCCTAGAATTTGTGGTATTTTACTCTTTTCTGTTCAATGACAGTCTTTCCTTATTATATTCTAACCTTCTCAATAGCAGCAATTAAAAAATATTTTTATTCACTTTTATCCTTATGTAAATATTTTATCTCCTGCATAAGGTCTGGTGCATAGAAAGTTCTTGATATCTATTTGCACTGAGTGGATCAGCCCAAAGAAAGAGGCAAACCCAGGTGATGTGCTCTAGGGAAAATGTGGCACTGTGGTTTGGGAAGATATGTTACCCTGAGAAGATAAATCTCCCACTGTGGGGTGAGTTCCAGAGGAAAAACCACAGGATCCCAGTTATACTATAAAAGTGGGTGAGAGGGGCACCTGGGTGGCTCAGTCATTAAAGGCACGTCTGCCTTCAGCTCAGGTCGTGATCCCAGGGTCCTGGGATCAAGCCCTGCATCAGGCTCACTGCCCCACGGGAAGCCTGCTTCCCCCTCTCTCACTTGTGTTCCCTCTCTAGCTGTGTTTCTCTCTTTCAAATAAATAAATAATATCTTTAAAAAATAATAAAATAAAATAAATAAAATAAAAGTGGGTGAGAGTGAGGTTGACTTCCCATTACTAAGCCTATGAATCAGGCTGCTGTAAGTCAAAGAGCCAAAAGACTTTGCCCCTACTGCCTTGGCAACTAATAGAGTGTACTAATGTTGTATGTTGCCTTTCTCTCTCCAAACTGGAACTTCATGGAGGACAGGACCCTACCACAATCATTTTTGTGTCTGTGGTCCTTACCTTAATGCCTAGAATACAGTAAACACTCAGATGCTATTAGATAAATAAGTGGCCTAGTTAGTAAAGCTGTTGGAGTCTTACTTTTATGATATATAACTTAGAAAAAGTAATAACTACTTTAGTGGTTATTTTAATAATTAAATGGGAAACTATAAGTAAAACAAAACTCACAATGATTGGATGGAAAGTACTATAAAAATGTGTCACTGTCGGGGCACCTGGGTGGCTCAGTGGTTAAGCGACTGCCTTTGGCTCAGGTCATGATCCCGGAGACCCGGGATCAAGCCCCACATCGGGCTCCCTGCTCCGCGGGAAGCCTGCTTCTCCCTCTCTCACTCCCCCTGCTTGTGTTCCCTTTCTGACTGTGTTTCTCTCTGTCAAATAAATAAAATATTAAAAAAAAATGTGTCACTCTCCTTAATGTTTACTACTCTAAGACCAGAATTGTTTCAAGGTTTGGAAGAAAAAAGGGAAGGAATAAATGATAACATGTTTTGCAGGCCTACCAAATGTCTGTGCTTTGACATATTTCAGACATAATTCCTTCTGTGAAGGAATTAGGCCATTTTCCAAGTAAGAAAATGGATGCTTCATGAAATTAAGTGCCCATCCCAAATCAAACAGATAAAAGGAGCAGTGATGGGACTGAAAACTACAGCTTCTGAGTCTGACTCATGAGCTCTTTTCACTGTAAGGGATAGGAATTAAATTTCCTCAGAGTAGCAGTTAGTAGGTGGGTCAGATACAGGAAATCATTTAAGACGTTAATATTTAGCCTCATATACAATAAACTGATCATGTTAATTGTGCAGGGAGACTGGTACAGCCACAACCAAGACTTTTCAGAGAAACCAGTATTGGTGGCACCTGGATGGCTTAGTTGGTTGAGCGACTACCTTTGGCTCAGGTCATGACCCCAGAGACCAGGGAGTGAGCCCGGCATTGGGCTCCCTGCTCGGCGGGAAGCCTGCTTCTCCCTCTCTCGCTCCCCTTGCTTGTGTTCCCTCTCTAGCTGTGTTTCTCTCTGTCAAATAAATAAATAATATCTTTTTAAAAAATTAAAAAAAAAACACCAGTATTAATACTGAACTAATGTTCTCTTCACTAATCATAACTTATCTTTAAATGTCTCCCTATTCCCAAGCACCTCTCTCAGCTTTAAAAATACATTTTTCTAACATTAATCACTGGAAGAAAGGGGCGGTATGTGAAGAAGCAGTGTCAATATGTAACATCTCTTCTCTTGGGATCTATGCATAATGATGAGCATATTTTTCCCAATTTAAGGAGCATTTCCATTCTATTTCCTTGTATGGGAAGACTCCAGTTTTGTGGATGGTGATAAATGGATCTTTAATCACTCTCATTCTTACTCCTGTCTTTTCTCCTCCATCTCAGACTTGCTCTTAGGTCTTTTAAGTTTTTCTTCTTGACTTCATTTTTCTACATTAACAGATTTGGCGGAGCAGCTTGGAAAACCTCTGGGAGCAGAAAACCAACTATTTAAATGTTTACTGCACCTGGGAAACTGTAGCTACATCCACTCTAACAGATGACAGGGATACCATATTTAAATGTCTGAAGGAGAGCTTACAGGGGGGGTTTCATTCATTGTCTTTCTTTACTTAGGTCCAAAAACTTAAACCTGTCTAGTGTCCTAGATGAAATTGCAGAATGGACTAGCCCTGTTAGCCTATGAAATAGACTCATATTTGTTATTTTACAGTCTACATGGTCATAGTGTCACACGTAGGATTTTCCCCGAATGATTTATGAATAATAACTTAGCTATGCATTATGTAGACCCAGGAAACTATTTCTTCCTTACTGATTCTTAGAGGAGACTTAGGTTCTCGTGTGGTAAAAACTGCTTCATATGAGGTGCCTGGGTGGCTCAGAGGATTGGGCCTCTACCTTCGGCTCAGGTCATGATCTCGGGGTCCTGGGACTGAGTCCCACGTCAGGCTTTCTGCTCGGTGAGGAGCCTGCTTCCCCCTCTTTCTCTGCCTGCTTGTGATCTCTCTCTCTGTCAAATAAATAAATAAAATCTTAAAAAAAAAGAAAACTACTGCTTCATAAGTTTTTGGAATAATGAAATATAAGAACTTTTTTCTCCTGATAATTAAAACCTTAAATGAAACATATATCACCCTCTTATAGGATTAAATTAATGATGAAAGTACTACATTCTCTAGAAATGCTTATTGTGGTATATTTTCTTTATTATTTTAATGTAGCTTGAAAATAAGAAGCAATCTTGGGTATCATAAATGTAAAATTATATTAACTATGTAATCAATAAGAAATTACCAAGAGACATAAAAATAGTATTGAATGTATGACATAATATAGACATAGTCTCCACTGTATTTAAAAATGGAAGCAAGCATTCTTATTGCTGAACTTAAAGAGAACACAACAAACTATAAGCTCCATGAAAGCAAAATCAATTTTCATTATCTCCTTCAGTTTATAGTCATACAATAACTTGCAGTTTTGGGTAGTACTTAAGAGTCCCAGGCCCTAGGTCCCAAGTGTCAGAATAAAAACAGGCTCTTTCACTTAGGGACATGATGGTCTTCAACAAGTCACTTAAGCTTCATGAACCTTGGTTCCCTTGTCAGGAGTAGCAGGAAACTAATACCTATTCATCCGCACATCAAAGGAGGCAATATGCTAAGAGGGCTTACAGTAGTCTCAGCACATGTAAAACCTATGTAATGTTTGCTATTATTATTGATGTTTCTGTTGTTATTAAAATTATCACTAGTATTATTGATGCAATGTCTTACAGTTAACTCATGATGTGGAATAAATTAAAGACTGTACCCTAAACTACATTTTTTTTCCTTTTTGTTGCAAAACAAACAAAAACTTCCATTGAGAGGTTGAATGCATTTTAGCTGCTAGTCAGGCCTTAAACAAGAGAGCACACAAGCACATGTGTACCTTGTGATGAGTTCTACAAAGGAAAAGAATAAGATAAAATGATAGAGACTAGAAGAGTGTGGGTGAGAAACTATTTGGACACGATTGTCAAGAACAACTCCTCTGGAGAACTGGCATTTAAGATGGCACACAGAAGATGGAAAGAAGGCTGAATGTGAAGAGTTGAGCGGAGAAGCTTCCAGCTGAAGGAAACAGCACATATGAAGAATGGCAAGTGAGTATGCCAGGGGCTGGCCACAAGATAAGAATGAGGTCAGGAGGCTTGGATCCCTCAGGAACTTGGAGGTGAGTTAAGAACAGTGTATTTTATTAAAAGTGCAGTAGAAGACTTCTGAAGGATTATGAACCAGAGTGACATCCTCAGGGCTTAAAATATAAAAGCTCATTATAGATGCTTCCTAAATAACAAAATGTAGAGGGTAAAAATGGCAGAGACAACTTAGGAAACTGTTGCCATATTCTAATCCAGAAAAATCAGTGTATACACTAGAGTGGTAACAGCAAATAATGGGGGAGAAAAAATGAATATGTGATGCACAAAGGAGGCAATAGTGACTTGCTACCAAAGTTTTCATATAGGGATTGAAGAAAAATAAATCAAGAGGGACTTTTTATGTTTTTGATAGTTCCCCCCAAATGAGAAGACTGAGTGAGTAAAGGGTGTTGGGGTTGCTTGAGTTTGGTTTTATTCAAGTCAAAACCACACGGAGCTGTCAAGAAAGCAGTCTGATAGAAAAGTTTGGTGCTCAAAAACAGGAATCTTAGCTAGACATGGAATTTGGGGGATTGTAAGCAAATAGATGGTATTTAAGGCTTTGGTATTACATGAGCTCAGTTAGAGACAGGTGTACAAGAGAAGAGTTCAGTGAGGGAGGTGCTCTGGGACACGAAGTTGGAGACAATGATGCTGCTGTGGTAAGAGATGAGAAGGGATGGTCACAGAGTGGACGGGAGGCTGGTGATGTGGCATCTACGACGGTGAAGTCATGGGAGCCATGGGATATTTCATGAAAGACTGAACGCTCCTGAATGACTTGAATGCTACTGAGAAATCAAGTAAGATGAGGATTGAAAAATACTCTTTACATGTGTGATGTGGAGGTTATTTATGACTTAGGCAAAAGGAATTTTATTAAAGTAGTGTGGGAAGATGCCCGATTGGTTGCTTCACATTGACAGGTAAGAAAGAATTGGAGACATCGGTTGTAAACCGCATCTGTATTTATGGAAATCAATCTTCCTTGTTTTGGGGGGAAATGTTTAATTGTAATGTGATTAAAATCATGCTGAAGAAATAGCTCTTCTTAAACTGTACACTCCTCTGATAAGTGTTCTAATTTTTTTTTTTTTTTCCATTTGGGACCTCTTCTCTCCTGTTGTCTCACATTCTTCCTCCAACAAAAAAGATATATATCAGAATTGCCATATGGTGAGAAGAAGCAGGCAGATAGAAAGATGTTTATAAAAACAAAATAAAACCCTGGAGAGACAATGTAAGCCAAAATAAAAGGGGCAGATGGATAAGCTTACCCAAAAGAATTAGCCCTTAGCCTCTGCACAATCAATAAATGTTGACTGGCTATTGACAAGAAAGGGGACAGGAGAGCAAGAGAAGCACATTGGGGGGAGGGGAATTTCTTCGTAACAGCTGCCATTGCCACCACCAAGCAGCTGTTCAGGTCCACAGCTCACAACTTTTTGCTCTCCTTACAACTCTCCTCCGAGGCCCAAACTCACACCCTGATACTGCAGTCTTGGAAGAGATGTCATGTGTGATTTATAAGGTATTGAGCCAGAAATTGTTAAATCACTGAGTAGGCCGAGAGAAAACTGTATCTATGCAATGAGTGGATGGAGTTTACACTCCACTTTCTCTACACCCTGAGCTTTAGTGATCCTCAAAACCAAGTGATAATACATAGTCAAAGAAAGCTAAGTGATAATACATAGTCAAAGAGAGTTATAACCTTTCCAGCTATAAAAAGGAAGCCATATTTTAGAGGTTTAGACAGGAAAAATTCTGTCATTTTCTCAGTATGATTAGGTTTAGAATGGTTAAGATGAGGTTAGGATTAGATTTTTGTACTCTGAATTCACCCATTCATGTCTATTGGGAATATAGTTGGAATAGGCAGAGTCTGGAAATGTTGTACTAGAGCATTTCAATGCCCCAGATGAAAAACTCCTCCTGTTATGCGGCTCATATGGTAAGTTTCTCCTCACCCGTGAGGAGCTGAACTGTCAAACAAATTCCCTTTATTTTAAAAATAAAAATGTTAATTTGTTCATTACTTAGGGATGTCCTAAACAAGGACAAGGTATTTCCATCACTATAAAACCTTTATCTCAATATTGAATATCCAATCAACTGCGTTAGTAACCAGGTATCTGGTAAGTATGGATGAGGGATACTCATTTCTGGCTGCAGGAAAGAATAAGAGGCTACTCAATCCCACAGTAGAATATATCTCTAGAGCCATAACAATACCTGTTCTTTGGATAGGATATTGATTTTAATACCAAAGAAAAAATGTCAACACTAAATATTTTGCTATTCTTTTCATGCAATACTCAAATGTCATTAGAAATATTGGTATTTTTGTAACAAACGGGTTCATGATGGACACATTTTAAAAAAGTTAAAGTAATTATGTTTTATGTTTCCATGCAAACATTTCACCACATTGATCTAGAATTATTTGGTGGAAGAGGGGCAAAGGGCAAGGGCAGGAGGTCAATGGTTTGTGGGAGGTGATTGGGAAAGAGAGGCTGAGAGAGGTTGGCTGAGGTTATCAGAGTGTGGAACAGGTAATCAGAAAGCAGAGAAGGACAAGGATGAGAACCGAGAAGAGGGAGTCAATAAAAGTGAATAAAATCATTGGTGAATATCTGAGACAATATTTTTACACAAACAAAAATACTACCAGTTTGATTTTTAAAAGCAGCACAGAGTATCAGAAGGTCATTATTATATTCAGTAAAGAAGTCAGGAGAAATACTGGTGAACATTTGCCTTTTGCTTTCCTTTCTTCAAGATTTATACAAGACCACCCGGAAAACTCCTTTTTATTCACAGTCTATAATTACTAGGTTTCATCTTTACTTATTGCTTCTGACAAATAAAAACATATGTTAACGTGCTGTAGTCTAAATACTAGTGTTCAGCACTAATGATTTAATTACTATGGCATGCAATCTATGTACACATTTATTCTACTCATTTCCTTCATTAAATAAATCTTCCATGACCCAGACTTATTTGGAAAGTGACAGTAAAATGCAAGAAACTAATCCAAAACATTACTGTTTCATCTGGGAGAATCGAACCATGCAGAGAACAAAAGCTGAGAGAGATGGGATTAATTCACTCCTTGTATATTTATTGAGCACTATACTAAACACAAGGAAAACGCATGCAAATTTTGCCATCAAGGAACTTACCAATTACTAGGAGGTGGGAGGAGTGACTATAATAAACAATTATATCTGTGTGAATGGTGTTAGGAAAAGAGTGAGATAAGGTGCTATGGAAGGGATTTTATTCCAGAGTAGAGGGTAACAAGAGAGAAGTGACAGAAATGGCAAAAGGAGTGAGTCCTAAGCTGAAGTTTGGACAAGGTGGAGGTATATTAATCTAGACAGAGATCCATGAACAGTGGCCTGAAGTTGAAGACAACAAGGCAGGTTCAGGGAAATGAGATTAGTTGTTCATGTGGCAAGGTCAGACATAGAATCTGTATTAAGAGAAACAGTGAGGGATGCAGCAGAGAGACCATTAAAGGCCTGCTTTTGCTATCTGGACTTTAACTGAGAAGCCTTTCAGAATACTGGAAAAAAATTAGGACAGGAGGGACATTCACATATTTCCACTCTAGAAAGAAGTCTGTGGACAATATTAAGGAGAACAGTTCACAGAAAGTGATGTGCTAAAAGATGGTATATTCTAGTGTAGTTTAATGAAAAATTAAAGGACATGTGTATATTGACTAGATACTTGTGTACTGAGAGGGTGATGGGCCATAGGTGTTAAGCTAAAAGGAAAAAGAAGAGAATAGAGTGACTAAATGATGAGAAGAGAATCAGGGATCCAACCAGGTATCCATGAGCTCAAAGAACAAATCTTGTAGAATAAGATGTGTTTGTGTCATGGGGAAAGATGGCTTAATTATGGAAAGAGTGAAGTAGGATCAAGGTGAGAAGGTAAAGGGAAATACCAGCAAAAATTGAGAATATAAAAGAATTTACCTGCTTTAAAATAGGGATCTCAATAGAACAACATACCGAGAGAGAAGCAAGCTAAGATGGGAGGTTCAAAGAGATGAAACTCAGAGTAGTATGGGTGTTAAGTTCATGGATGAGGACGAAGGGTCAGAAGAATTTGATTCTGGCTATGACAAAAGATGACAGGGGTTTCTGAAGCATTTTGGGGTCTCTAATAACTCTTAGATGTCATACAGGTGGTGAACAAGAGAACTCGTTGTAAATCTTTGCTTTATTGCCAGTGCCGATATATTTACAGGTTTGTCCTTATAAGGTATATATATACATATATATATATATGTATATATATATAAATTTGGTTTCAGGATTTATCATAATAAGGCAAACACATATCTTTTGTAAAAGATAAATATGAAACCAGAGAAAAAATTTTACTCTGGTTTTCTAAATAGACATTAAAAAAAAAAATGTAGCTTCTTTTTTCCAAAATCTGAACACTTTAAAGAGAACCAATTATACATTAAAGAAACTAAAAAGGAAAGAAGTTCCTTCAAATATTATATATATCAAAATAGCTGATAGGTTTCTAAAGGCTTTTATTTTAAAAGTACAATTGGTTTTATTAATTGAATTGCTTTATGAAAGTCTATGGGAAAATGTTTTGCAGGCTTCCAGGTAAGGGTGGGAGTATGGGCTGAAATTCACCTTATAATGGCAAATAGTATTGAAATAGAGAAAAGTTGGCATTTATACTGGAAACAAGAGAAGGTTGTCTTCCTCATAGGGGATCCGTCAGGGAACATGTAGGTATATGCAGGTGGGGACAACTGCAGGCTGGAACATCCCACTACAAACCAACTTCTTCATGACTAGTTGATCCTGTCTGCACTCCTTGCATATTCATGTTTTGTATTTACTTGACCAGAGATTATTTCCTATGCTTTTACTTTTTAAAAAGATTTTATTTATCTATTTGTAAGAAAGAGAAAGAGCACAAGCAGGAAGTGACAGGCAGAAGAAAGGGAGAAATAGGTTCCCTACTGAGCAAGGAGCCCAATGTAAGACTTGAACCCAGGACCCTGAGATCAAGAGCTGAGCTGAAGGCAGATGCTTAACTGACTAAACTACCCAAGTGTCCCAGTTTCCTATACTTTTAGAATGAACTTAGCAGTTCTATTTTTTTTTCCAATGAACCACTTATATCCATTCTTATGTCATGTGGTTGGGATGGTGCTGATGTATCTGTATTATAAAGGTTGGATTTAGCTGCGAATGATGAAAACCCAGGATAACAATTAAAACAAGGCTGAAATTTATTTTTTCATGCAAAGTAAGACTGAAAAAAAACCTGGCACTAGCCATGTGTTCTTTAATGTTTCAGCTCTAAGCTCCATCATTTCTGTTTATCCACCACCCTCTCATTAAGTTAACTTTTTTGAAGGATCATAAACCACTTCTTACTTGTTGTTGATCAGAACACATCCACAAGCATACCTCTAGCTGTAACAGAGGCTGGAAGATTAAGGCATAAGGCTAGCTAAAATCCAAGGGTTGTCTTAATAAGGTAAGAAATGGGAAATGGATTTTCAGTGAAACTAGCAATCTCTACCACCCCACTCTTGGTTCTAGAGTAGGCAATCAGAGTACTGTTTCCCTTGGCTGCTCTGATTGGTTCAGAGATCGGTTCATGTCCAAAGCCTATATGCTACAAATTGTGCCAGCAATTTTAAGAGAAATGGTAGATAAACAAAGCCATACAGATATCACTAAATTCTGGGAAATTCTCTTCTAAACTTAATGGTGGGTCAACAAAAGCGTGGAGCTGCTGGACAGTGGATGGAGAGAGATCAGGACTGACAACATCTAAGCCTGGAATACAGCCATGCCTCAATTTTGACTAACTGATATATTTCAACTAAGTGAGTCAACAACCGTTTGTTGGATTTTTAAAAACAGAATGAAAAGTTTATTGACAGAAAAAGAAGGCTGGAGATAAGGAAAATACAAAGGGAATATACAACTTGTATGCTACTTTACTACATACAATGTAGTATCTATGATTATGAATCATCCTTATTTAAAAACTGAATCTGAAAAAACAAACAAACAAACCAAAGTGCATCTGGTTCAGGTTGGTGCACTTCTATTCACAAAAATAAAAAAATGAAAGATCAAACAAGCTCACATCCAGACACATTCTTGTAAAGTCTCAGAATATTAAGAAAAACTAAAGCATTCTAAAATTTTTCAGAAAAAAAGAGGTCTTATAATGCCCACAGCATTAAAGAAATGTAAGTTTTATCCTTGAACTCTAGAGTCACAAGAATCACAACCAAGTGTGATAAATTAAGATATTTATAGATATTTAAGAGCCTAGAAACCTTACCATAATTTCCAAATACATTGTATTAAGTGGTTAGAAACTGAGATCAGAAATAACAGTTGCTCAAATGTAATGTGTTTTTGTCTGCCAAATGTATTTGTAGCCAGTATCCATATTTGTAAGTACAATATACTGTAACATACCCACTATAGCAGTTCTATGATGTCAACGAGGACATAGATTCCCCTCTTTTTGTTGTGCTATTCTTGGTGCATGACTTCAATTCTCAGCATTGTCTCATGTTTCAGATGACTGCTGGAACTCCCCCCATCATTTCTGCATTCCATGTAGAAGGAGGTGCTTGTGTGTCTGTGGAGTGCTTATCAGGAATTTCATCGGCCTAAGGGGTGTTCCCTGAAGTTGCACCCAATGCCCCTTAAATTATTAGAATTACCTACCTGCAAGGTAGAATCTTTCATTTGTATACTTTGCAGCCTAAAAATAAATTGGGACTCTGTTCCTATATAAGAAAAAGAGAATGGATGTTGAGATCACTAGGTCCCACACAATCTAATAAGCAGCCATGCCTCCCAAATCTCATTCTGTGAAATTAGCTGAGTTTGTATTCTCAATAAATGAGCAAGTAGATTAAGAAAGAAAAGAAGACATAAGAATAAGGAAACAGAGCGCAGTAAAGAAAAAAACCTCAGGATGACAGGGGTTTATTAGGTCTGAAAGTGATTATTTTAGAATGCAGAAGGATGGTGGGCTCTATGAGAGTGGTCTCTGAAGATAAAAATCTTAAAAGGAATTGTGTGATTAAGGGGGTGTAAAAACTTGAGAACAAGATAGAGCATGTTATCCCAAACATAAGGAAAAATAATGCAAAATTCCAGGAAAAGATTAAACTGTATATAAACAATTGATTTAAAGCAATTGTTGGAATGTAAGAGATTCATCTTTGCCTTGATGTTCCTAATATTCTCTTCTAAGTGGCTCAGGAGTTATTGTTTACATAGGAAAAGGAATGTAATCCTAGTGCTTATTCATAATAATATGATAATGTCTGAATGTTTTTTAACTTTAGTCAGCCCACGGATAAATTGTGTAAGACTTAGTTGTAAGTGCAGAACTCAGAATGTAAATACTAACAAACATCCAGTATAAATGTAAAATAATAGCGTACAGACAATGGGGACTGGAAGGGCAGAAAAATTAAGAAAAGCAACAGAGGAGCACTAATATTTAAAATACTAAATAAATGGGAACGAGGGTAATCTAGGGAGGGAAATGAAACAACAGAGACTTTGGACACAGAAACAAACTGAGGGACTTGGAGGGAGGGGGGTGGAGGGATGGGAGAGCCTGGTGGTGGGTACTGGGGCACCTAAAGTGTGGAGCACTGGGTGTGGGGAATGGGGAATGAATCTTGGAACACTGGAAAAAAAGTTTTAGTAACAATAAATAAATAAATAAATAAATAAATAAATAAATAAATAAATCTAAATAAAATCTAATAGCCAATAAAAGAATCTCCCTCTCTCTCTCTCTCTCTCTCTCTCTCTCTCTCTTCTCTCTCTCTCACACACACACACACATGCTACTGATAGTTCTGAGAAGGGGGAGGGAAGGGAGGTTAAAAGTTTATTAAAGAAAATTAATTTTACTTTTAGGAAATCAATACTCATTTGGAATATTTAAATTGAAACAGATAGAAGTATTTAGTGTTTTGAAAGTAAGAGTAAAACATCTTGCTCCTGGGGAGTGGGATGAAGAGGTATGGGATGAGGAGGTATAGAAATTATGATGGGCTAATCTTATTATTTGATTTATTCACAGATACCTTTATAAATATGACAAAAATAAAAACAGCAATACCAGAAGGTTTCAATTTTGCCTGGGAGGCTTACAAATCAGGAATCTCAGCAAAGAAGCAAGGTCTTATCACTGAGGTAACATGGGCTTCTCCCTTATGTGGGAGGTGACAGGTAGGAATTGGTTACAGGCACAGTGTGAACCTACTCCAGCCAAAGAGAAACTGGATACCAAAAACTGACCGTTGCTGAAGTAGATTTACTAAACACAGGAAATGAGCAGAGAGAACGTTTCTCTGCTGGGGCTGTAGTCAACCTGGACTTGCTCCTCTCAGGTTGTTGCATAACTTAACTATGAGTTGAATTTAGATCTACCAGTTTTGTTAGCATGTTTGAAAATTCTAAGTATAGCCAAGCCTATGGTGAACGGGGACAAGGATATTACAGATGTACACATACCTCTTAGATAAACATCATGTGGACCCAATGAAGAGATTCACAATATAAGAAAACAGATAATTGCAGTTATGAAGAAAAAGATCACAATTTTAGAATAATTATGACAATCAACAGAATTCAAGTGTACAAATTACTTGCTGAAATGTTGGGCAAAATTAGGAATGTTTATATAGTATGTTAGTCAGGATAGACAGGGTTTGCTGCAGTAACAAACAATTTAAAATCTCAGTGACTTAAGGCAGGATGATTTTACTTTTGTGTTTATTCCACAGATTTAATATGGGTTGAAAATGCACTCTGTTCCAAATGAATTACCCCATGAGAAGACAATTATATTTGCCATTTGGGCAAAGAAATGGAACATTCCCTGTATTCTTAAAGATATTCCCATGCATTCTCCTCCCCAAAGGTAACCACCATCCTAACTTGTAAACCTATATCAGTTTTGCCTATTTTCAAACTTGATATAAATGGAACCACATAGTGGAGGTTTTCTTACATGACTTTTTTTTTCTCTTACATTATGTTGAGGTTCCAATATGTTGCTTTATTATAATTGCAGTAGATTCAGACTCATTGTTTTATATATAATTCTACCACGTGAATATACTATTTTTTTTCTGTATTCTAGGGCTGTTATACTTGATAGAGTTGTTTCAAATTGTTTGTTATTACAAATAATGATTCTATAAACATTCTTATACATATTTTTTGCTTCACATGCATATTTCTGTTGGATATGAAATTGTGAAATTTAGTATACATTGTTATCTTTGTTAGAGACCATCTCCAATCCTTATCAAATAAACTATGTTCTAATCATTTATTTTTCTACTCATTTTTTTATTGTCTATAGTTTGCTTATTGAAATATAAACTCCGTTAAGGCTGAGATTTGTGTTTCTCTTGTTAATGGCTATTTCCCCAACATATAGAAGAGGTGCTCAAAAACTTCTGCTGAATTAATTAATTATATTTTATTATTATGAGTGAGGCTTAATACTTTATCACATATTTATTGCACATTTGTAATTGTTTTTCTGTACACTGCCTGTTTGTAGCTCTTGATTCTTCTTTAAGATTTTATGCATATGTTTTGAGAATTTGGAAAAAATATATACTTTGTGTCTGTTATACCTGTTGAAAAATTGCTTTCCAGTCTGCTGTTGGTCTTTTGACTTCTTAAAGTGTCATATTTTTTTATTTATTTTATTTTTTATTATTTTTTTAAGATTTTATTTATTTATTAGACAGAGAGAAACACAGCCAGAGAGGGAACACAAGCAGGGGGAGTGAGAGAGGGAGAAGCAGGCTTCCTGCCGAGCAGGGAGCCCTATGTGGGACTCGATCCTGGGTCTCCAGGATCATGACCTGAGCCAAAGGCAGTCGCTTAACCAACTGAGCCACCCAGGCGCCCCCCTTTTTTTTAAAGATTTTATTTATTTGACAGACAGACACACAGCTAGAGAGGGAACACAAGCAGGGGGAGTGAGAGAGGGAGAAGCAGGCCTCCTGCCGAGCAGGGAGCCCAATGCGGGGCTCGATCCCAGGACTCCGGGATCATGACCTGAGTGGAAGGCAGATGCTTAACCAACTGAGCCACTCAGGCACCCCAACTTCATACAGTGTCATTTTTTAAATATATGTTTTATTTTCAAACAGTTGATGTTATCTATTTTTTTCTTTAAATCTTCTTGATTTTATTTCCAATTTAAAAAGGTGAAAGTTATTTCAATAATATGAATAAATTCACAGTGCTTTCTTTCTAGGTCTTTTATGCTTAGTTTAAATCTTTGCACCATCAAAATTTATTTTGTCTTAAGGAGTGAGGTAAGGATCCAGCTTTACTTTTATCTCACATGATTTATAGAATTAACTCTGCCTTCCTCACTAATTTGAAATAGCACCATTACCTTAAAGGTAAGCCAATAATATTTGAATCTATTTATTTTCCTTTTACTCTGTTTCATTGTTTGGCCTAACTTATCTCTAGTGCCATTATAAACACTCATTCATCTCTAGTGCTCAAGTTTCAAAAATTATTTTATATTTTAATATATTTTAAAGTTGTATATCTATCCATCTCTATTATTAAAAGTTTCTGATTTTCTTCATTGTTGAAAAATGTCTTAGCTATCTTCACATATTTATCTTACAAGATGAACTTAATATATTTTTTTAGTTTCATGTGGCATGCAAAATCAAATCCCAAGGAAACTACAAATTGAGAAGCATACAAACAACAACAAAATCCTCTTATTTGTTAATTAGGTTTGTGTTGAATATATAGATTAGTTTAGTGAGAAGTGACATAACCAGCAGATTATATCTTCCTATCTAAAATCATATCTTTTCAGTTATTTAAATCCTCGTTAATGAGTCATCATAGATTTTTAAAAGATTTTAAATTTGGTTTAATGCAATAATTACAAAATTTATATCTAAGTATCTTAATATGTTTCTTTGTTTTTTGAAACAATATACTTTTCCTAATATTCTGTTTTCTGACTGGTTATGATGGCAACAGAGGCAATCTAGGGATTTTTATATATTAACATTCCATTCACCTTATTAAATGCTAATATTTCTCTAACAGATTTATATCCAATTCTCAAAATATATAAGCATTATTTTCTAAACTATAATAAATTGATAAAAGCAGAATTTTATTAAGGCACAAGAGAGAATATGTATATAGAATAGATTTATAAATCTGAGATTCGGAATACTGAAAAGTCCAATGAACTTAAAAATATGGATCAAGCAAGTACATATTAGGAAAACTTTCAAATGAAAACTACTATAGAGAGAGGGAAAATAAGCAACATACACTAAGAGATTTAAAAATAACTAAATTGTTAAGTATAATTCTTTAATTGATTTTTTGCTTTAATTTTTAGGTCCATGATCCATTCTGAGTTAATTTTTAGGTATAGCCTGAGATAAGAGTCAAAGCATATTTTTTTTTCTATTGGGATATTCACTTATTTCAACACCATTTATTAAAAATACTATTTGTCCCTGGAGTTCCTGGGTGGCTTGGCTGGTTAAGCTCCTGACTTCGGCTTAGGCCCTGATCTCATGGTCTTGGGATGAGCCCTGAGCTGGGCTTTGCACTCGGCGGGCATTCTGCTTCTCCTTCTCCCTCTGTTCCTTCCCACACTTGTGCTTGCACCTGTGTGCATACTCACTCTCTCCAATAAATAAAAAAAAAATTTAAAAAATACTGTTTGTTTCTATTTTAATATAATGTATCAGTGGATTCTCTTCTTCCTGTAAAAACACAAATCCTGTTGGATTATGTCATTATGCTTATGACTGCATTTAACCTTAATTACTTCTTTAAAGGCCCTACCTCTACCACACATTGAAAGTTAGGGCTTCAACATATAAATGGGAGGAGGGGGCATAATTCATTCCAGAACAGTGTCCAACTGAAAGGACTTTTGCTTTCCATATTCTTCAACAGTTCTTTTTGTCCTTCCATCTTTTAACTATAGGACTAATTTAGAGCTAAGTATCAAACCTTCTTTGTTTCTCATTCTGACCTAGTTCTTCTCTCACATTCTATTTCACAGTCCATCTGCAAACCATTTCCAAATACCTAACTCTAGTCTGCTGTACTCCCTTAACCATGGGAGACATAACAATTTCTCTAAGTGGCAAAATCACATCAAGCTACAGGGTCAGATCACACTGAGACAAAGGGTAGATATGGAACTATCTCCAAAGTGACCTTTGGGTTCATTTTTTTTTTTAAGATTTTATTTTATTTATTTGACAGAGAAAAACACAGCAAGAGAGGGAACACAAGCAGAGGGACTGAGAGAGGGAGAAGCCGGCTTCCCGCCGAGCAGGAAGCCTGATGTGGGGTTGGATCCTGGGTCTCCAGAATCATGACCTGAGTGGAAAGCAGTTGCTTAACCAATTGAGCCACCCAGGCGTCCCTCGGTTCAGTCTTTAATGACCAAAAATGCTCATGGAAACCTGTGTTAGTAAGTGCTTCATTTTATAGCCCATTATACAAGGACAACCAACATTTACTGAGTGTTTACTATCTACCAGGCACTCTTCTATGAGCTTTACACACATCGATTCATCTTTGTAATCCTAAAGACAATTTTATCCTAACATTATTCCAATTTTACAGATTAAGAAACTTAGTCATTGGGAGATTAAATAAATTACTTAAGGTCACAGCTTGAAAGTGACTGCAATTACCTTGTAGTCTGACTTCTGGGCCCATACTACCAACTTCTGTGCTACAACTATGATTATATACAACACATTTTATGATAAATATAGCATTTTAAAATGAGATAAAGAAGTTTTAGTAAAAAAAGATAAAGAAAATTAGCATATTATTTGAAAAAAGTTAAAGTATTTTTCTCTTCATGATATATGTCAAATGAACTAAAGACTCGGATATAAAATGCAAATCTTTAGAAAGCAGAAAACATACAAATGTTCTTTAAAATACTTGCAATGGAAGAAAGGCATTCCTACACATGGATTTATAAGCTGAAAATAAGATAATTCTAGCAGATTTGACTATGACCACTTATTTAAGAAAGTCCTATGTTATCAAAGGTCACAAATGGAAAGGCATGAAAAAGAAGAGAGCATTTGTGGATTAACAAGAAAAATAAATGCTACAATAGAAAAATAATACATAACATGACAAATATCTCATAGGAGGGTATATGCACATATCTCATATACATATAAAAGCACCATATAAATAAAAATTAAAACAACATGTTTTTTCCATTCAAAAGGTAAACCTATTTTTTAATGAAAATTCCCAGTATGGGTGTGGATGTCAGAAGTTTTATAACCCTTGGGCTCATGGGCGGCTCAGTTGTTAAGCATCTGCCTTCAGCTCAGGTCAAGATCCCGAAGTCCTGGGATTGAGCCTTGCATTGGGCTCCCTTTTTAGCAGGAAGCCTTCTTCTCCCTCGGTCACTCCCCCTGCTGTGTTCCCTCTCTAGCTGTGTTTCTCTCTGTCAAATAAATAAATAAAATATTTTTTTAAAAAAAGAAAATTAATTTTGTTAATTTATCCTCAAATATATAACATTGCATCACAGGGTTCAAGGTTGCTTTCAGAAGTAGAATCTCGGGCACCTGGGTGGCTCAGTTGGTTAAGCAACTGCCTTCGGCTCAGGTCATGATCCCGGAGACCCGGGATTGAGTCCTACGTCGGGCTCCCTGCTTGGCGGGAGGCCTGCTTCTCTGTCTCTCACTCCTCCTGCTTGTGTTCCCTTTCTGGCTGTGTTTTTCTCTGTCAAAAAATAAAAATTAAAAAAAAAAAAAAGTAGAATCTCCACTTCACCAAATTAAGGCTTGAATTGAGAACATAGATTGTGGAACATTCTGGAATATGTCAGGAAATCCTATGGCTTTTGGCATAACATGATTTTATTATAGCACTGAACTTGAACTCTGCCACACAATAATTTAATTTATCATATGTTGAGTAAAGTTTCTTTATGTCTTCCTGAACTGCTCTAAAGAAATAGCTTTCCTTGAGAAAACATCCATATCATCCTCGTCACTCTCATCATCGTCGTCATCACCATCATCGTCATCATCATCATCATCACAGGGGTGGTTTTCACTTTTGTTAATTTGGTTAAGTCAGTATGTACAGCTCTCCAAATTCCCTGCTCTTATAATTCTGGGTTACAGCTGGCCAAAAAGAGATATTTATCTGAGATTTGGAAAGTGGAAATGCAAAGTGGAAAGCAACCTTTAGTCAGATGTCATGGTGGACAAATGCCGAAATGGGTTCCTGTTTTTTCTTACTCTCCTTTATCCCATGTCCAACTCCCTTTTCTGATTGATAACCATGTTGACCAAGAGCAGTTCCAGGCCTACCGTTAAATACTACCCTATAGTGGTAAGATCTAAACAGAGAAAATAACTTCTCATAGACTTTACAAAGAATTTGCCCTTCATAGTCTAGGGTTGCCATACAAAATACAGTTCAGATAAACAACTAATACTTTTTTTGTTTAAATATGTCCCCATACTTCAAGAATTGATTATAGCAGTGAAATATAGACTTTACAAAGAATTTGCCCTTCACAGTCTAGGGTTGTCATACAAAATATAGTTCAGATAAACAACTAATACTTTTTTTGTTTAAATATGTCCCCATACTTCAAGAATTGATTATAGTAGTGAAATATTGGTAATAATCTAATATCCCATAATAGAGGATACTCCTGAATGGGTTGGAAAGTTAATCCTAGTATTTTATACTCTACTATAGATATATATTTATCCTTTAAAAAATGTTGTTGTGTATCTGAAATTCTAATTTAACTTGGAATCTTATACATTGTATTTGCCTCATTTGACTATTCTAATGTTGGTGGGTTGTTGTGTTTGGTTCTTCGAGTGACTAATTGATATGCCCCTCTCCTATCCTTCATCTCCTTTTCCAAACTTAACTCCTCCACCTCCTTGTACAATTGTGTAAACTCTAATCTCTAAAAGAAAATTGCCTTGCTCAAAATATTCACAGGGACACTGCTCCTCTGATTTCTTTTTTTGAGAGAAAGAGAGACAGAGAACAGTGCACAAGCAAGGGGAGAGGCAGAGGGAGAAGCAGACTCCCTGCTGAGCTGGAAGCCAGACAGGTATGGGGCTCAATCTCAGGACCCAGAGATCATGACCTGAGTAGAAGGCAGACATTTAACCATCTGACACACCTAGGCATTTCTGATTCTTAATTTTTTAATACTAGTAATGCTGATAATAAAAACAATAGCAAATGCTAAGGTTTACTAAAGCTTACTATCTTCCAAGCTCTGTGTTAAACAATTTACAATAATTTTATATTACTTATTCTCATTTACTTTAATATATCTCAGATTTTGATTAATACACAGCACATAGATACCAATTTCCATTGATCTCAGATAGTCTACACTCCTCTCTTTCCCTTCTGTACTTTTCCTTAAAGGATATGTGAGTTAGTTACTTCAGACCTCTGCATCCGTAAGAAACTGAAGCACAAAGAATTTTAGAGAAATCTTCAAGGTCATATGTTGAGTTAATGGAGTACTTGGGAGTAGAATTTTTCACCTCTGAGATTGTAAACTCTTGTCTTGACTGTTGGGCTGAATTATGTATCTCTAAAAGAAAAGGGAAATAAATCTAGATATTTCAGAGAATCAGTCTCCATTAAATTTCTATATCCTGCATGGAAACATTCATTATAGATCAAAATGTCTAAATATAACTCACTCCATAAGTTTTAATATTTATTTTTAATCCAAGAGGCTTACACATCACTTTGTTGTTCCTACAAAATCAGATTTTATATTCTTTATCAAAAGTGTTTGAGTTCAGTTTCTAAACATAATCCTGGTTTTCTCATAAGTGCCTCATAAGACTTGAACAACGGATTTTATATGTAACCCAAAGAAAATATTTAAAGTAATCTCTTGGAATTTCTTGCTTTATCTGAAGTTATTTCTTTGAGAGGGATTTTGATAAGAAAATTTGGGGACAAAAATTAAAGAAAAAAGAAAAATGGCAAATATTCAAAGAAGTGAAATGAACTTAATTGAAATAAAGAAATTGGCATAAAGAAAATGAAAGAGTAACATATATCCTTAACAGGTCAAACCTCAAACAATCTTGTGGAGAAAATGTGATTTCAAAATAATTCCAAGGATTGCTATAAAATCTCTAAGCATGATAAAAGTATTTTTCATTTGTTCTATAATTGATAAAATATGAAATTTCCAACCACCAGTGTTCACTTTCCCTCTTTTTTTCGATTTGGGGGATATTTGGCATATGCAAGTCCTTTTCTCCCAGAGGTCCATTTCCCACATACCTCTCCATATGGTATGAATAGCAGAGTATTTGTTTTGTAGAAGAACTACTCATCTGGTAATACCCCACCTAATGTCCAGAATGGAAGACAGAGGAAGAAATAGTATAACCTTACCTAGACTATGAGGACTGATATCAAGGAATTTTCTTTCACTTCATAAATAATTATTTATTTTATAGCATTCATAAGTACATTCCCCAGCTTAAATTAGGTATAGTAATTTATAAAACTTAACTTCTGATTTCCATAGCTAAGTTATCTTACAAATTTTCCACAACATTCAAAGGAAGTAATCAATTGCAACTGTATTGTGTAGTGACTCAGAACAGTGTTTCTTTAACTATTTGTAACAAAAGGCTAATTGTTATTTCTGATTCACGGCAAACCAAGATTTTGAAAAATACAAAAAACACAAATTACTATAAAAATAATCAAGTACTTGGATGTTGGGACAATATCAAATAGTTACAAAAGTTTTCAAATACTTATGCTCAGTCTCTGCACTTATTTTGTTATGGATTTGCCCCAGCTGATCGACCATTTTTTGAATAACATTGCTTTAAAATATAACATAGTATTTGGTGCTCAGGTGCTTGGATTCAAATTCCATCTCTGCTATATTCCACTCACCTTGTAACCTTGGTCAAGTTACTTAAATGTAAAACAAAAATAACACTTACACCTTCTTCAAAGGTTTCCATGAAGATTTAATGAGATACTATATATGAAACACTGAGAAGAATGTCTAGAACATACTACAGAGTAAGTCATTATAACTACTGTATGCAGTACACAAAGTGTTTTTCCATACATCCCATTTATTCCCATAAAACCTTTGTAGGGGTAGGCTAAAGAAGTTATGATTATCCTCTACTGCACATTTGAGAAAACCAAGGATCAAGTGTTTTAAATGGTTCAAGAGTTCAGACAGTTAATACAGCTGATAAATGACAAAATCAGAAGTTATAGATGATGCTAGTTCTTATTCTATCCTCCCCCACCTTTCCCCTTCATGAAGGTATGTCAAAAGCTACACAAAATAGTTTTCTTGATAGAGAACAAAATCTTCCCACTGGATTCCCAAGCCTCTTGGGTTTATGACATACCTTGACAAAACAACAGGACCATCCTAGCAATATCCTTGATTGCCTCTCACTGAGTAGCCTCTCTCTTCCACAAGAGAGGTTCTTGTTGACCGTGCACTTATGTTTCCTTTTCAGAACTACTGAAGAGCAAGATGTATACACTTTATGCTTTTAGCACAGAGTACCATGTATCTGGTGTTAATGTGATGGAAGTTATATTTTAGATGTTGGAAACATTGCATGGGAAAGTAATTTCCAATCCAAATCCAAATGGAATTTCCATTCCAATCCAGATTTCCAATCTGACCATTGCATCAGTGGATGGTTTGGCTTACCTTTTCTACTAGAACATGTTCAGATGATATGAAGGTTTCCTTGTTCAAGGTTTGGATGTTTTACTTCTTACAGGTCCGAAGAAATGTTTACTTCTTCCTGTGGTTAAATCATCCATATGAATTCTCAGAGAGTAAGGCATTACGAAATTCATATGGGATATTAAACATTCTAATAATTTGTGCTTTCCCTTTCCTGTCCTATAGGACAGATTTTCCCACAGTTAGCTCCCTCCAGGAGCCAAGGAGCTATGCCATTTGTATACTGAATCTATCATGGGTTGGAGAGGGGAAGAGATTACATTTTAACAGTATGGATTTGTTGTGTTGGTACCTTCAGGCAATTGGGTGTCCAATAGAGTCTTTAAATGGTGAGGCCTCAGGGGTTATAGATGGGGCTTGGCTACAACTTGTAAAGCCATATTTCTTTGGGATTTATAGCTATTGAGATTTATAGCTATCCTTGAGAATTTAAACACAAATTTGACTTAGGAATTATCTTCATTTTCTTTTAAATGTAGATGTGTGGATGGCATAAAGGTAGAGAATTGAAACAAAATGAGCACTGGTTGTTATACGTAAACAGTGAATCTTGGAAGAAGACTACATGAAAAACTAATGATGTACTGTATGGTAACTAACATAACACAATTAAAAAAAAGATGATGTACAAGATGATAAAGAGGAAAGAATAAATGCTGAGGAGTTAGATAGACCAAGATTCAGATCCTAGCCTTACTAGCCAAGTGAATTTGGGCAAGTAATTTATCGTGCTTATTCAAAGCAATTCCATTTTCTTTACTGGCAAAATGAGTAAATAATTTTGCAGAGTTGAGACAATGTAGTTCAAGCTCCTAGCCTAATGCTTGTGCTACACTAGTATGTCAATGACGATTAGTTATGGTCACTAACATCTGCATGGGGAATAGCACCACCACATAATTGATAACAGCATCACCACCATCGTCACTATCACCATATCATTTTTTCTTGTTCAAAATGCTTGGTGGTTTCTCTGAAAAAAAGAAATACACCTCTTTTGATGTAATAAAATATCAGAACAACCTTCAGTCTTTAAAAATATGTGAGAAGAACTCACGACTTCTCTGAAATGAAATGTGTCATATTTTTTATTGCACTTAGCAATGGGTGTACAGCTGCTTATGATGGAACACTTAGACAGGTACTAATTAACAGGCACTAACAGCTTCAAGGGAAAAGAGTCATGTAAATACTTATTTAGACAATATTTAAAGTAGTCATTATGAGATTCTCCAAATTGGCACATATTTTATGGTAATCCATTTTCTAAAATGAATCAACAAGACTAAGCCATTCTGTTAAAATGCCATTTAGTAACACCTCCATACAACTAGCTGCACCATGATATGGATCCAAATACATATTTAACACAGTAATTCCTTTTTCTCTCTTCTCAAAATTATAGCATTAAAGAGAACACTAGTCACTTGCATAAAGTAACTGTCCTAACTGCATATGATTGAGTCTACATATCTGAAGAATTTGGATAGTTTAGGTTCTCAAAGGCACCATGACCTAAGTATATCATTAACTGACCTGAGGAAGTCACTCTTTGATCCTTCAGTGATTCAAATGTGAAAAACCCAGGAATTGTTCTATCTTAACTGAAAAATCCAGTGATCCTGATAATGATAACTAAAGATCTTTTCTTTATTGACCATATCTAGCTCCATAATTTTAAACATCAGCCTTGTGCTGATAATTCCAAATTTTTATCATTAGTTCAAACATTTTAGTCTAAATGTTTCTCTTCAACCTGCCTCCATCTCAGTGTCTTTATCATGATGACTAACAGGATCTCAATATTATATAAATTAAAATAGTGGAATTTATTTCACCTCTTCCTCTATCACCAAGGAGCTCCACCTCAAAGCAAATCTTTGGGAGTCATCTTTGATTTTTCTCTTTCCTTCCCCACCTCCTCATTTCTAATATATCAGCAAGTTCTAAAACCTTGCCTCCAAAATATTTCCTGACCCTGTCTATATATTGTCACTCCATGGTCCACATCCATTCCAAACCACCATCTTCTGTTGTTTGAAATGCTTCAATGAACTACACACTGGACTTCCTGCTCCAAACTATATAATACTTTGTCAGCCAGTGTAGAAAGGTATCTTTTCAAAAACTTGAATCAGATCCCATCACTTTTTAGCTTAAACCCTTCCAGTGGTTTCAGCTCATACTCCAAAGAAACTTTAAAATGCTTACCAAAACATACATAGACCTACATGGCCCTTTGCCTCTTGGCATTCTTTTCCCCCCAGTACTCTCCTTCTTACTTCCCACCCAGGCACAGTAGCCTCCTTTATTGGAGGCATACCAAGTTCTACTGTAGTCTTGCCTTCCAGGCCATCTAAAATATTCTCCCAAATATTTCTTTCTTTCTCTCTCTCTTTTTTAAGATTTTATACATTTGAGAGACAGAGGAGAGAGAGAGAGAGAGCGCACAGGAGCAGCAGGGAGGGATAGAGGGAGATGTAGACTACCCACTGAGCAGGGAGCTTGATGATGACCTAGATCCCAGGACCCTGTGTCATGACCTGAGTCAAAGGCAGATGCCTAACTGACTGAGCCACCCAGTCGCCCCTCCCAAATATTTTTATGACTAGCTCTTTATAATTTAGTCCTGAGTACAAATGTTTTCCTTTAGAGGAACTTGTTTCAGCAACCCTATTCAATACCTCCCTCATATCCTCTTTAGTCACTCTATATATAATTCATTTTTTCTTCATATCATTCACAATTCCTTGAAATGGTCTTGTTTATTTATTAATTCCCTATTGTGTATGTCATCCACTAGAATATGAGATGCATGGGAGCAGCCATGGACTGGAACTTTATAACTGTAAATGGAATTCTCTGGGTGGGATAATGTGCTCCTCTCAGGTTTTTCCTATGTAGTCGATAGTGTTAACCCCATCTGCTTAAAGAGACTCTGACATGATGCTCAGAACTGGTTATCCAGCCATTCTGAGTTTTCCAAGACTTGTTTTCTGGTATCAGATGAGCTATCTTCCTAAAGAGGAGTGGTTATAACTGAAATTATAATACTTCACAACCTCAGAATTGTTTTATTCCCATGTAGGGATGATTGATTGGACTATAACTGGAATGCAGCTGTCATGCTAACCAAATGCCAAACTGGGTGAGGCCTGGTACTTAAAGACACTGTTGACAGGCTTAGACTCTGGTCAGGGTTATTTTATACAATAGAATAACTTTGAGTGTTGGCTACCCAAGAGGATACTACACTCTGACCAGCATCATATTTGGTATAGATTATTACCAGGTAGAAAAGTAGA
This sequence comes from Spilogale gracilis, assembly GCA_004023965.1. Lineage (NCBI taxonomy): Eukaryota > Metazoa > Chordata > Mammalia > Carnivora > Mephitidae > Spilogale > Spilogale gracilis. The sequence continues at coordinate 29,458 of PITA01004529.1, forward strand.
ACAATTACATTCTACATATAATAATGAGAAAGATGGTTATTTAAGATACCCTAATAAGAATTCTGGGACCCCTTCTCTTGGTCAAGTCAGTGTTTCCACAGTTTGATATAATGAAAGGCTTGCGGGTGTTATTGTCTGAATCTTTTTCTTCTATTTAGTGCTGTATCCATCCCAGAGTCTACTGTAGCCATATCTGTGACTAGCATCACAATTATTTTGGGTTGAAATTGTACAAGTTGCTGATATATTAGTATGTGATCTATAAAGTTCCACTTTTATGATCAGAGAGAATATATAAGCTGAGAATCAAAAGTTAGTTTGTCCAAAAATTCCTTGCAAGTTGACCTAAAAAATTCTAAACCTGGCCACAACTGAACGCTTAAGGCAATCATTTTTGGTTGAGAATTGAGGGGGTGAATCAGATCATTCATTTACCATGTGAATAAGCTTCAGCTATAAGGCTTATACCACAGATTGCTGGTCACATGAGATATATTAGCTATTTATTGTTGCATAACAAATTACTTCAGAACTTAGCAATTTAAAAGAACAAATATTTATTATCTCACAGTTACTATGAGTCAGAAATCCAGGAACGATTAAGCTGGGTGGTTACAGCCCAGTGTCTTATAAGAATGTAATCAATCAAATAAGGAGGTAACAGGCTGGTAATTTCAAGATTTGCCTAAAGGAAGATTTACTTCTGAATTTCACTTGTGGCTTTTGTCAAGATTCAGATTTGTTTCTAAGGTCACTCATTTGGGATTCAACACAGGGCTGTCCCCTGACATGGCAACTGGCTTCCTCTACAGTGAGCAATCCAAGAAAGAGAGAGAGAAAACCAAAAGTTGAAGCCACGGTGTTCTTATAATCTAATCTAGGAGGTGACATTCTACTGCATTCTGTTCTTTACAAGTGAATCAGTAAGTCCAGCCTGCACTCAAAGGGAAGAGATTTAAAGATATGAACACCAGAAAGCCATCTCAGAAGCTGCCTATAACACTTCAGAGGGGTAGGTGATCCCTATCTATGAACAGTGTACATATAGAATAGTGTTGGCTTCCTTATCATCTTACCGGTAGATCCTTGCCACTGATAATGCCAGTAAGTGTTGGTGTTTCCTTAACCATGCAACTTAGAAGTTGCTCTCCCAGTTTGTTTTCTGACTGCATTAGATGCCTGTATGCCATCCAAGAATGCAGTGAAGAATCTGAGCTTCTACTACTGCTTTCTCCATGATTTTCTCCTTTACCTATCTGCAGCCTTGTCAAGAGGGACTTGTGGCTATTTAAGCAGAGATGGCATGGATTCTTGTACCATCATTTGCTTCTGTTGTGGCATCACTAAGTTTTTTTGTTCTTGCCTTAGTATAATACATCCTGTCAACATTTCAAACCCAAATTTTCCCTAAATTGTGCACATTTCCTTTTACTAGATTAAATATTATTAAATTTTAATTGGATTTTAAATAGAATTTAGTATAATTTTAATAGGATTTATTGGACATATTCTTTAAAAAAAATCTCTCCTGGAGATTTCTGATGTGTTACACAGCAATTGAATTAGATTTTCCATTACCATCCACAGGGGGATTACTTTAACTTTCAACCTGTGATGGATTCTTTCTTGGATTACTTTTTTTTCCCCATTTTCTTATATTTTGATGTTGTCTAAAATATTGGGTTCTGTTCTTTACAAGCCTCTTAAAAAATAGTATACTAAAACAAAATTGTGAGGCATTGGTATGCAGTTCTGGATTAGAAATTGTTTTTTTTTTCTCTCAGAATTGTACATCCGTACTCCACTCTCTTTTAAGTAAAAAATATTACTCTTAAAAAGTCCATATTTCTGTATAAGTCATGTTCTTATTTTTGTTTTACCTCTCTCTGAAAGCTGTTTTTCTTCAGTGCTTTGAAATTTCATCATGATGTAGGTTAATTCATTCGTGCTTTTTGGTTGTTCAGTAAACTCTTTAAATCTGGAAGCTCTTATCCTTTACTGCTGTGAAATTTTCTTGACTTATTTTATTGATGATTTCCTCCCCTCTCCTTTCTTTTTTCCCATTTTATGGAATATATATTTTAATGTTGTTGTCACCTCTCACATTTTCTTTGATTGGGCGATTAACACCTGAAACACCATTTTGAGCAAAAAGGAAAAAAAAAATGTTCTTCCTTTAGTGTGTTTATTTAATCAATCATCTTTATTTGGGCATACTGAATTGTTTTTTCACATTGATATATTGGCATCTTTATACAAACTTAACTAATATTTTATTAAAAACATCTAATGTAATTATTGCATCTATATCCACTATCTTGCTATATTTTTTCCTCTATGTCCTTTGTTTTTTGTCCCCCCCTTTATGCATTCTATTGAGTTAATTGGTTTTTTTTTAGTATACTTGATTTTAGCTTCTTTGCACCATTTTGTTACTGCATTACTCTAAATATTACAATGCACAAACTTAACAATCTCTTATGAATTAGCATTATACTACCTCTTATAAAAGTAAGAACTGTGGAGCATTACAGTCATATTAATATGTCCTCTTGTCTATTATGTTATTGTTATAGTAAATTGTACATTAGCTCTAGGAAAAGCCCTATAAAAAGTGCCACTATATTTTGTTTAAACTATGATTTAACTTCCAAAGAATATAATAAAAGAAAAAAATGTCTTTTAAAAATATTTTATTTTTACACACATACTTACCATTAAATTACTTCTAAGAGACTTATATTTCTATCTGGTATTATTTCCATTGAATTTGAGGGATCTCTAGTATTTCTTTTAGTGTAAATCCATAGACAACACATTCTTTAGGGTTTTTTTTTTCTGCGGGTGAATTTATTTCATCTCTTAAGGGTGACTTCCCTTTTCTGTTATTTTCTTACAGCACTTAAAATGTGATGCTTCCTCATCTCTGGCCTCTACTGTTTGTGATGTGAAGTCATTCTTAATGCTGTTCCTTTGTGAGTAATGGGTGTCGACCTTCCCCTTAACAAATTATTATTTTTTTCTTTTTCTTTAGCATACAGTTTGATTTTGAGGTGCCTAGTTTTGTTTGTTTTGTTTTGTTTTGTTTTGTTTTGTTTTGTTTTTATATTTGTCCTGCCCTGCGGTTCTCTGAACTTCCTAGATTTGTGGATAAAAGAAATTACCTTTTCTGCCCTATTTTATGTCTATTCCTTTTCTAAAATTCCAATTATTTGTATATTAGATGGCTCAATTTTGTCCCATAAGTCATTAAGATTGTGCTCATTTGTTTTGATCTTTTTTCCCCCTGATGATCCAACTCCCCCCATTCTTTCTTCTGTTATGCAGTATGCTGTGAATCTTGTCTGATGAATTTCTGATTTCGCATACTGTTTCTTTTTTTCCTTCAAGTTTAGAGTTTCCACTTGGTTCTTTTGTTGAATTTACATGTCTTTCTAACTACCCCATATCTTTGCTCATTATCATTATCTTTTCATTTTTTTTGAAATTTTTATAAAAGCTTATAAATTTTGTTCTAACATGCAGATCAACAGCTAGAGGCCTAGTTTGAAACTTTGTTATACTGAGTCTTCTTTGGTTTTCATCTTGTCCTTCAGTATAGACTTCTGGTGTAAATTGAAAGCACAAGGTGGGGCGCCTGGGTGGCTCAGTGGGTTAAAGCCTCTGCCTTCAGCTCAGTTCATGATCTCAGGGTCCTGGGATCCAGGCCCACTAGGTCCCCCTCAGCAGGGAGCCTGTTTCCTCCCCTCTCTCTGCCTGCCTCTCTGCCTACTTGTGGTCTTTCTCTCTGTCAAATAAATAAATTAAATCTTAAAAACGAAAGAAAGAAAGAAAGAAAGAAAGAAAGAAAGAAAGAAAGAAAGAAAGCAAGCAAGCAAGCACAAGGTGTTTACTAAGTCCCTCTAAGTTGGCAGGGCCTGAACTCTACTGTCTTTTTGGTAATGGGCAACTACTGAAATCTCTACTCAGTTCTTTAAGTCTTCCAGGTGTTGCTTTTTGCTAGTGTATCTGAAATCTTGAGTTATGCATGTTTAGGATCATCCAAAGATCCAAAGGGAATTTGTATGCATATTTGTGGCTGCTCTTTTTGAAGTTTCATCTTTCTTAGGTATTCCCCTCTCAATTTCCTACTGTTGTGGGAGCAGTGAATTCAAATATATGATTTCCCAGCCCTATAAAATTGCTGCTTCCTGCTTCAGTTCTTCCCTTCATGAGCCACAAAACTCTCAGTGCCCTGAGAGAAAATGTCAATACTGAGTGTGGATCTCACCCAGTGTGCTTCCTTTCTTTCAAGGATAATACCTTCTCCAGGTTCTCTTACTTATATATGAAGAGATTTATCATAAGAAATTGACTAAATGATTATGGAGGCTGAGAAGTCCCAAGATTTGTAGTTGACAAACTGACGATATAGTTCTAGGCTGAGCCCTAAGCCTCGAGATCTAGGAAAAGCGATAATGTAAGTGCCAGTCTGAATGCCATTAAGCTTAGGGCCCAAGAACAGCAGATGTTTCAGTTTAAGTCTAAAAGCAGGAAAAGACTGATGTCCCAGTTCAAGGCAGTAAGGCAGGAGGAATTCCTTCTTACTCAGTTTTTTGTTCTATTTCGGTCTTCAGGTAATTGGATGAGCCTAACTCACATCGGGCAGGGCAATATACCTTAATCTATGGCTTCACATATCAACCTGATATAGAAACACCTTTATGGATACACCCAAAAAACTGTTTGGCCAAATGTCTGGGCACCCTGTAACTGAGTCAAGTTAACACAGAAAATTAACCCTAAGTATATTTGATTTCAGTGAAAGAAGAAAATTCTCCAAGCACTTATTTCTTACTTAGGTTGCTTTCTCTCAGTTATAATTTGTGCCAGTCTTTGAAGGGTTCAATATACTGTCATGTAGAAAATTATGGGCGGATTTTGGTATGGCAGGTTATACACAACTGATAGATGGCATTCCTTAAAATAGGGTCAAAGTTATGCTAGGGCTTAAAGAGAGTGGACAAGCATTATGCTACTTATTTATATTTATATTTTATAATTTTATAATTTAGGTATCATGAATGCAAATTATATTGACTTAAAAATAGAAATAAAAGGGCATACTGGGCTTCATTTATACTTTACTCAAGACTGTGGTATAACACCTCTGTGACTCTCTTGGTTCTACCCTGCTTAGTGTGTCACCTCTGTTCTCTAGATAGCTTATTTTATAGGATGGCTTTATTTTAATGATGGCTAAATAAATTCCATTCTCTGTAACCACTATCATTAGTGTCTTAGAATTATCCTATAAATCCTTTATAAATGTTCTAATTACATCATCCCCTACCTAATTTCTTAAATAAGATAATACATATAATAAATTTGTTTTAGTGCCTGGTACATCATCAACAAATATTATCAGTTGGCACCATTGTTTCTTTCCCTTCTGAGTGAAAAAGCATTTAGTGTGACTTCAGGCCACACTTCCTATCTTATGCTCCCAAAGCAGGGTAAAAGCTGATGATCTGGATCTCTCCCATCCTGTACCTGACATTTTAGTGTGAATAAATCTGCCTATTTTCTCTGCCAGGAATAATTCGTTGAGAATGGGACCAATTTATGATAATGATGGTGGTTATGATGATGACAGTCTCAGGTGGTGAGTGAATGATTCCTTACCAAGTGCTTTCTTACATGTGATCTTTATGTAACCCCTATCCCAATTATAACAAAATGATGTCTCTTGGAACCTACTTATTTATGGAAATGCAGGGATTGCAATAGGACCTCTCAAATCAGAGATGGCAGTTGCTTATTCTGCATGTCCATAAGAACTGCCCTACTTGGGACTCCAGTGAACACTAGAATCCCAAAAGTTACTGTAAACTGTAATTGTCTCAGAATCAGCTCACTCTGATTGGGTACTTGGGATTCAATTTTGGATTTTTTTGGCTATCTGACAATTCACTCCTGAGTTATCTTCCAAATTTAAGGTAAATTACAATTCAATAATTTAATCTGCAGTAGTAGCAAATATGAGCTCATATTTTTGGACACACAAGCAAGAAAGATTGTGATATTTATCTCAGTTAAATAAAGCACCTTAATAGACACTATCTCACTTGATCACCACGATTCTGTCAGATAGGAAGGGCAAGTGGAATAAATATTTGTTAACTGCATGTATGTGCTAGGTTTAGACATAAAAAAATACATAGAAATGTAAACATCTCTGTCAGATGGACTTAATGCCAAATGTATGACTTATTAATTATTGATATCAACTTTAGAAATTAGGAATTTAAGTCTCATAGAGGTTAAGTGACTTGCCCAAAAGCATGCAGCTATGAACAAGTGAAGCTAGAACTCAGTCTGGGTCTTCTGATTCAAGTCCTATGGATTTTGCCCTATCACTATTCCTGCCTTTGACATTAATGATGCACATTAGAGATATATTTCCTTAGCTTTTTCTGTTGGTTGGCATTTTAAAATAGGCTCAGAGAAAAATTTACTGTCTCCTTGTGTGTGTGTGCATATGTGTGTGCGTGTGTGTGTGTGTGTGTGTGTGTAAAACCTTTCGCCATTTACATATGCTTCTATTTGCAGATTCATAGTCTAAATGGCCACGGCTGCAAGTATTCACTGGTGGGCCATTATGATGATGTTTGCTCTTTCTCACTAATATCATAAATGGGTGTAAGGTTTGATAGCTCTAAGTGACAGAAAAATATTTTTATAGTTATAGCAGGCACCCATGTCTTTGTAATTAAGCTTGCTTGAAATAAGACCAAATGCATCAACATATTTATGCCTTGGATTGTGCAGTTTCTTTTTGTGTTATTTTATTAACATAAAGGGTGCCTTTAATTATGCAGAGATACAAACTGCATTATTGATATTCTGTAAACAGTAACTATACCCGACTCCAATGAAGCAAAAACAAAATGAAGTCTCTTCTTTTTTAAGATTCTTACAGTCTATGTTTATGAAATAAAAGTAGTTGGAGGCATTAGCTTCCTTGAGTTGTTACAATGTATGGATATGGATGTAGTCATTTTCATTGTTGGGATTTCCCAACTTCATACTTTTTGTTCAAATTTGCCTGAATTACAGTAACATTTAAAAAATGATACTGGAATTTTGTCATCTGACTCTACTTCACACACTTTATTTTTTAACTTACTTTATTCTATGTAGTCTACAGAGACATTTATAAGACTGCCTCAAAGGGGTTGACTTCTACTTGGCATTTTATTTGGGGCTCTGAAATCCATCATTCAAGTTAAATTCTTAATGGATTTAAGGGAAATACCTATTTTCCAGGATCAAGTACACTAAATGTCTTTCTATTCAGATCTGTATTGCTTTACCAGTTGATTTAGATTTTGAGAGACAGAGTGAGAAATATGGATGGAAGGAAGGAAGAAAAGAAGGAGGGAAGGAAGGAGGGAGGGAGGCAAAAACAAAAAAAAAGAATAACCACCTACTTGTAGTTGCATGATCCTAACCTTAATAGTCCATTAGTATATAAGTCACATGGGATTTATTGCCATTAGAAAATATTATGGAAGATCATGAAAAAGGGAACCATAAAAATCATGACTTTTGTCTTCCAAACTTAAGGAAATTATAAGAATTGACAAATCAGGGGCTTTGTCTTGATTTGTTCTGCTACATCTATGACATTTCCAGCCAAAAATCCTTTCCATACTAGGATCAACTGAAAATTAAAAAGAATATTTTGCATAAAATGACTTCCAGTATTTTATAGTTCTGGAGGTGAAAGATATATATGCCATGGCAACCATATTCATATTTTGTTCTTGGTTTAAAATTTTGCAACAAGTGTATTTATGAACTTTTTTAAATGGCATTGCTCTCACAAAACTGTGGTACCTACATGGTCTGATTTTCTATTCATTCCATCTATCAATAAATACATAATAGCTATTTTCTCTCTGGATAAAGAAAAGAATCAACCAGCCATGATCCCTACATTTCTGAAGTTTATGGTCTTCTTAGGTGGAAAGATATTATAGAAAAAGTCACAAAAATAATTGCAGACTTTTTAATTAGCCAACAAGTACTTTAAAATAACTATTAAAGGGACACCTGTGTGACTCATTCAATTAAGCATCTGCCTCCATCTCAGGTCATGATCCTGGGGTCCTGGGATCGAGTCCCACATCAGGCTCCTTGCTCAGTAAGGAGCCTGCTTTTCCTTCAGCCTGCTGCTCCCCTGCTTGTGCACTCTCTCTTTCTCTATCAAATAAATAAATAAATATTTAAAAATAAAATAAAATAACTATTAAAATATTAAATAAACTATAAGTAAAGATATATATGATGGCTGAATATGGGGAATTCTGGAATAATATAAAAAGTAAAAGAAAGGAAAGGAGGGAGGGAGAGAAGGAGGGAGGGAAGAAGGAAGGAAGGAAGGAAAGGAGAGAGGGAGGAGACCAAATGGAAATTCTAAAAATGAAAAATACAGTATCTAAAATAAAAATAATCCATTCAAGAAGATTAAAAGCATACTGGGATATTGCGGAAAAGAGGATCAATGGATGTAAAGATTCATCAGTAGATATTAATGGGCTAGTGCCAGAGAGAATGATAAAAAAGAAATAATTATCAGATTCTCGATTACCATTGAGGATGAGGTCATTTCAAGACATTTAAAATATATGCAATTGGAGTCCCAGAAGAAGAAGGGAGAGATAATGGGGCAGAAAACACTACATACAGAAAAATAATGCCTGAGAAGGTGGTTCAAGATGGTAATATAAGAAATCCCTGAACTAATCTCCTTCCATGGACACAACAAATACATAGCTATAAATGGAACAATCCCCTGTGATAAGAACTTGAGAACTAACTGAATGCCTGCTCCACAGCAAAGGGTAAAAGGAACACTCCAAGAAAAGTACCAGAGGCAGAGACATGCTTTTGCTAAAAACCCTACCCCTAGGGCAGCAACTCACAATCAGGAGAAATTTAAACAAAATGTAATAAAGCAAAACAAATTATAAATGGAGCTTCTCCCTCTGGAGCAAGAGGTTTGTACCCCACACCAGGCACCCCAGCCCTTGGGTCCTGCACTACAGAAACAAGCACCCAAAATATCTAGTGTTGAAAACCAATAGTAATTATGTTCAGGAGAACAGAGGCCTGTAGAGGAGAGATTTTGCTCTTAAAATTCTCCCACACAGATCCACTTGCCCCAGGACCCAATACAAAAAGCAGCTAGTTGAGAAAAGCCATAAGTTGAGTCCATTGCTCCTCCCATGCTCCAATCCTGCTTGCAAACAGGACAGGTGAGCAGTTCCAACTCCCAACCCTAAAAGCCATGGAACTCCAGGAGTAGCAGTCAAGTTGTCCCATCCCCCCCACCACTCATAACCCCAGTACACATAGTGGGAGAGCAGCCCTGCACCCTTATATGCTGTGCATGATCTTTTCAATACCGATGAGTATGTACAATTCACACAGGTAGCCCCAGAGGGCCAGTCTCAAGTTGCTTGGGGGAATTGCCTTTCTGGACCCCATTGGTCAGAAACAATCAGAGAGACAGATCAATTAAGATATACAGCAAGGTTAAATGATAAGGCTCATTTCCTATACAGACCAACTCCTTCAAGACAGGCAGAGATAGCTATTTTGCATCATAAATGGAAACAAAGACAGGGAGTCATCAAAGTGAGGATACATAGGAACCTGTCCTGAATGAAGGAGCAAAATAAAACCCCAGCAAAAATAAACCTTCATGAAACAGATATAAGTAATTTATCTGGTAAAGAATTGAAAGCAATGGTCATAAAGGGAAGAAATGGATGAATCACAAAGAACTTCAACGAAGATAGAAAGTATAAAAAAGTACCAAATGGAACTCACAGAGCTGAAGAATACATCAATACGACTGAACAATGCACAAAGAGAACCAACAGCAAGCTAGATGACATAGAAGAATGGATCAGTGACCTGGAAGACAGGGTTGTGGAAAGCACCCAAAGACAACAGCAAAAAGAAAAGAACAATTTTATTATTATTATTTTTTTTAAGAAAAGAACAATTTTAAATGAAGGTAACTTAAGGGATCTGTGAGACAAGCATACTAACATTCATAATATATTCACAATATAAGGATCCTAGAAGGAGAAGAGAGAGCAAAAGGGTGAAAACTTATTTGAAAAAAAAAAAATGGCTGAAAATGTCTCTAACATGGAGGAAGAAACAGACATCCAGGTCTAGAAGGCATGGAGATTTTTGAACAAGATGAACCCAAAGAGATCTAAATGAAGACATATTATAATTAAAAAGTTAATAAAGAATCTTGAAAGCAGCAAGAGAAAAACAACTAGTTATACACAGAGGGACCCCCTACAAGACTATGAGCTGACTTTTCAGCATAAACTTTGCAAACTGGAAAGGAGTGGCATAATATAGTCAAACTGTTTAAAGGACAGAAAGTTTGAACTAAAGATACTCTACCTAGCAAGGTTCTCATTCAGATGGAAAGATAAAGCCTTTTCCAGACAATCAAAAAGTAAATGTGTTCATTACTACTAAATCAGTCTTACAAGAATTATTAAAAGGATTTCTTTAAGCTAAAAGTTTATAACTAGAAATTTAAATATATATATGAACATATATTTATGTATACATATATATATAAATATAATGTAAATGAAAGATAAAAAATCTTACTGGTAAATGCAAATAAATAGTAAAAATAGGTATCAGCCACTTAAAAAGCTAGTAAGAAGAATGAAAGACAAAAGTAGTAAAACCAACTACAACTATAAGTAGGATAAATCAGGGAGGCAGATGAAACATAAGAGACATAGGACTCAGAAACAAACTGAGGGTCTTGGAGGGGAAGGAGTGGGGGGGATGGGTGAGCCTGGTAGTGGTTATTGAGGGAACGTATTGCATGGAGCACTGGGTGTGGGGCACAAACAATGAATCTTGGAACATTGAAAATAAATAAATAAATAAATAAATAAATAAATAAATAAATAAACAAACAAACAAATAAATAAAAGTTATATCACAATTTGAGGGTTTCAGAAATAACTGAATTTATAGAGATCCTTAAAGTAAAAAGAGATGGGAAGTAACAGAAATGTCCAGAAAAAATCTTTAAAATAGCATGCATTTAAAGTACTTTGAATTATATTTCATGTTTAAATTTGTATAGTTGTTTCAACCATAGAAGGCATACAGTCTCCTATTATTTCCTTTAGGTTAAATGATACTTAAAAAAATTAAATCATGAACAAAAATAATAATAATTAGCTAAAGAATACAAAAAATAAAAATTTGATGTCAAAACATAAAATACCGAGGGAAGAGTAAAAATGTAGTACTTTTAGAATACAGCTGAAATTAAGTGACTATCAAATTAAAAAGGATACCTATACATATATGTTATTACATATAAACCTCATGGTAACCAGAAGTCAGAAAATAATGAAGAAGGATTCTAAACATAAAACTAAAGAAAGTTATTAAACCATAAGGGAAGACGGAGGGAAGAAAAAAGGAACAGAGAATTCCAAAATGACCAGAAAACAATAAACAAAATATCAATAAGTACATGCTTATTAATAATTACTCTAAATGTAAATGGACTAAATGCTCCAATCAAAAGACGTGGGGTGGCTGAATTGATTAAAAACAAAAAAACAAACAAGACCCATCCTTATGCTGCTTAAAGGAGACTCACTTCAGATCTAAAGACACACACAGACCAAAAAAAAAAAAAGTGAAGAGATGGGAAAAGATACTCCATTCAAAAGAAATGGGAAAAAGGTTGGGGTGGTAATATAAAACACAAAATAGGCCTCAACAAAAGACTGTAACAAAAGATGAAGAGGGACATTACATAATGAAAAAGAGATCAGTACAACAAGAAGATATAACCATTGTAATATTTATTCACTCAATACAGGAGCATCTAAATATATAAAACAAATACAAAGAGTACAGGAGAAACTGGCAACAATACAATGATAGTAGGGAACTTTAATACTCCACTTAAGATTTATTTATTTATTTGAGAGAAAGAGAGGGAGTGAGATAGAGAGTGTGGGAGAGCACATGCACACAGAGGGAGAGAGAGGAAAAAGCAGACTCCTTGCTGAGCAGAGGCTCCAATGCAGGGCTCTATCCCAGGACCCCAGGATCATGACCTGAACTGAAGGGAGATGCTTAACTGACTGAGCCACCCAAGCACTCCAAGAGACATTAGTCTTAAACAACATATGAGAACACATGGACTTAATAGATATATAAAGAACTTTCCATTTCAAAATAGCATAACACACGTTATCTCAGATGCATAACAGAACATTCTCCAGGATAGATAACAGATTAGGCCACACACAGAGCAAACAAACAAACAAACAAAAACCACCTCTTTAAGACTGAAATCTTCAATCATCATTTCTGACCATAGTAGTGTGAAACTAGAAATCAATTACAAAAAGAAAATTGGAAAAAAAGAACCACAAATACATAAGATTAAACAATATGCTACTAAATAACTAATGGGTCAACAAAGAAATCAAAAAGGAAATCAAAGAATACCTTGTGACAAATGAAAGTGGAAGCAAAACATTTTAAAACCTATGTGATGCAGCAACAGCAGTTCTAAGAAGGAAGTTCCTAGTGACAAAGACTTACTTCAAAAACCAAGAAAAGTTCCAAATAAACAATCTAACTTTACACCAAAAAGAACTAGAAATAAAGAAAAGAAAAAAAAAAAAAAGAAGTGTAAAGTTAGTGGAAGGAAGGAAATAATTAAGATCAGTACAGAAATAAATGGAGATTAAAACACAATAGAAAAAAATAAATGAAACTAAGAACACATTCTTTGAAAAGATAAACAAAATTATCTAGACACTTCAAAAGAAAAAGAGAGCTCCAGTTAATAAGATCAGAAATGAAAGAGAAGTTACAACTGATACCACAGAAATACAAAGAATTAAGAGACTAAATTGAAAAATAATAATATACTAACAAATGGGATAATCTGGAGGCAACACATAATTCCTAGAAACACACAATCTTTTAAGACTGAATCATGAAGAAATAGAAAATCTGAATAGACCTATTATCAGTAATGAGATTGAATCAGTAAAATCAAAACCAAAAACAGAAAAACAAAACAAAACAAAACCTTTCAACAAACAGAAGTCCAGTACCAGATAGCTTCACTAGTGAATTCTACCAAACATTTAGAGTTACTACCTCTTCTCATATTATTCCAAAAAATTTGATGAGTAAGGAATGCTTCCAAATTCATTTTACAAGACCATCATTACCCTCATACCAAAACCAAAGACACAACCAAAAAAGCAAATTATAGGCCAATATCCCCGTTGAACACAGATACAAAAATCAACAATATATTAGCAAACCAAATTAAAAAAAATTGGAAGGATCCTACACCATGATTGAGTGAAATTTATTTCAGGGACATAACGATGGTTCAACATTTGCAAGTCAATAGTGATTCACCATATTAACAAAATGAAGTATAAAAATCACATGATCATTTCAATAGATGCAAAAAAAAAGCATCTGGCAAAACTTAATTATGATAAACTCTCAACAAAGTTGATATAGAGGAAATGTACCTCAACATAATAAAGGTCATATATGACAAAACGACATTAACATTGTACTCAGCAATGAAAAGCTGAAAGCTTTTCCTCTAAGATCAGGAACAAGACAAGGATGTTCACTATCACACCTTATATATACTCAACATAGTTTTGGAAGTCCTAGCCACAGCAATCAGAAAAGAAGAAGAAATAAAAGGCATCCAAATTGGAAAGGAAAAGGTAAAACTATTACAATTTGCAGATGACATAATACGATATATAAAAAACCTTAAAAACTCCACACATACAAAAACTGTTAGAATAAAGGAATTCAGTAAATTTGAAAGATACAAAATTAATATGCAAAAATCTGTTGCATTTGTGTATAGTAATAATGAACTGTCAGAAAGAGATGGTAAGGAAAAACTCCTATTCAGAACTGCATCAAAAAGAACAAAATACTATGTTGACCCCAGAGATAACTTCTATCCCTGTCCCTGTTTTCTGCTTACCACTAACAGACTATCTTTTATGTGCATTGTTTTGGTTTTTGTTTTGTTTTGTTTTGTTTTAGTGGGGTTTGGGCTTGGTCTGTTTTGTTCCCCTCACGAATCAGATCATTTCTCTTGGTTTTATCTGCTAACTTCCTACAAGTTGGGAGCCCTGTGAGGCACAGTGCAGTGAACAGACTGCCACAGCCTGATATGCTTGGTTCCATCTGTCCTGTAACACAAGTTTCTCAGCTGTGGAGTTGGAATACAAGACTTCTTGAAAAAGACTGACCCTGTGCTTTCCTGAGAAAGAGTAATGAACAATTCTGATTGAATGAGTCTCCCCAGGCTTTTGTGTAACTTGAGGACTGTCTGGAGGCTTGTTTCCATTTTGGAGAATCAAGGCTTGTTTCCATTTTGGAGAATCAAGTTATTGCTAAACTTTGGGAAATTTATAATATTCTAATATGTGTCCTTCCTATCTGGAGAAAGAAAATAAACATTTAAAAAATAAAAAGAAAAAAGAACACAATTCCTAGAAATAAATTTAGCAAGGATGTGAAAGACCTGTACTCTGAGAATTATAAAAGAAATTGAAGAAAACATGAATAAATATAAAGATATAGCAAGCTCTTGATGGAAAGAATTAATACTGTTAGAATGTCCATACTACCCAAAGCAATCTACAGTTTAAATGAAATCCTTATCAAAATACTAATGGTATTTTTCAAAGAATAGAACAAAAAAAATCCTGAAGTGTGTATGGAACCATAAAAGACCCTGAATAGCCAAAGTAGTCCTGAGAAGGAGAACACAAATGGAAGTCTGATTTTAAGCTATACTATAAAACTGCAAAAATCAGAACAGTATGGTACTGGCACTGAAACATATATGTGAATCAATGGAACAGAATAGAGAGCCCAGAAATAACCCATGCATATATAGTTATTTAAGCTAAGAGGAAGCAGGCAAGAATATACATTGGGAAAAAGAAGCTTCTTCAATAAACAGTGTAGGGAAAACTGGACAGCTACATGCCAAAGAATGAAACTGGACCACTATCTTACACCATACATAAAAATTAACTCTAATTGAATTAAAGACTTAAATGTAAGACCTGAAGACATAAAACTCCTAGCAGAAAGCATAGGTGTAACTCCTTGACATCAGTTTTTTTAGAAGTAATTTTTGAACTTGACTTCACATACAAGGGCAAGAGCTATACATTTAAATATATCTTGACTTTAATCTCAGGTATGTGATTTGTAAGCAGGGTAGCCTTGGACACGTTTTGTAACCCAAGCCTCAATTCCCTCAACTGCAAATGAGAATAATAGTGCCAATCATAAAGCTCGACAAGAAAAGTAAACTATCTTCTTTATTAAAAAATAATAGATGTGGGCATTCAAGAACTTTTAGACTTTTCCCTTGCCCCAACACTCCTCTACACAAAGTTATAAAAGGTCTCTGACTTACAAGGGTTTAATTTATGATTTTCCAACTATGCAATGGTGCAAAAGTGATATGTGTTCAGTAGAAACTACACTTCAAATTTTGAATTTTGATCTTTTCCCAGGCTAGTGATATGAGGTACGATACCCTCTTGTGCTGTTGGGCAGTGGTAGGGAGCCCCAGCTCCGGGTTAACCATAAGATCAAGAGGGTAAAACACCAACACTTAACAACCATTTTATACCTATACAATCATTCTGGCTTTCACTTGAAGTACAGTATTCAATAAATTACATGAGAGATTCTACACTTTATTTTAAAATAGGCTTTGAGTTAGATGATGTTGCCCAACTATTGGCTTCCATAAGTATACTTTTTTTAAAAGATTTTATTTGTTTATTTGGAAAAAAGAGACAGAGAGCACAGCAGGAGAGTGAGAGGGAGAAGCAGATTCCTTGCTGAACAGAGAACTTGACGTGGGGCTCAATCCCAGGACCCTGATGACTGAGCCACCCAGGTGCCGCTAATGAAAATATTCTGAGCACATTTAAGTTAGGGTAGACTAAGCTATGGTGTTCAGTAGGGTAAGTGTATTAAATGCATTTTCCACTTATGTATTTTCAACTTATGATTTATCAGGTTAACCACAGTTTATCAGGACATAATCTGTAAGTCAAGGAAGCTCTGTATATAATTTAGACTATTCATCTATTCATGGTGGTCTTTGAGACCACATAATCTAGTTCCATGTAAATTCATACAACTCATGCTATAGCATTCCTGGAAATGCATGTTATATCATTCCATATATTCCTTTCTATTAAGCTAATGCTCTAACCTCATTCAGTTTCAGATACCCCATCAATTTTTTTTTGATGACTCTTTGCACATGCTGTTGTTTCTGCTAGGAATATTCTTCCTTATCCTTACTACAAAACAAACCTTTTAAATCCTTCAAAATCTGACTCAGTCTTAAGGATGTTTTTCTTGTCTCAGATAAGCAAGTTTCATCCTTCCTCTATTCTTTCACATCCGGGACACTTCAAGAACATGCACTGTGTTGTAATCTAGTTTAATCTAAACACATAAATCATGAGCTACATTCTAAGTTAGGGGAACAGTGACTGAGTTTTCATGTCTCTGAGTCTCAAATTTTCCTTATGATCTTGACATATAACATGTACACAACAAATATTTTCTGAACACATTGATGCATAGACAAATAGTATTGGTGAGACAAAGCTCAAACGGAAAGGATCAGCTGGGATTTCAGTCTGAAAGACCTAATTTCAAGGCTGAGACTTGCAAATTTCTAGCTGCATAAGTTCTTTGTCAAGTCACCCCAACTCTGTGTTTTAGTTTCCTCAACTGAAGGAAATAATATCTTCCTGCCTGAATTGTTAGAATTAAATGACACTAAATACATGGAAGTAGTTTGTAAACTTTAAAACAGCCTGTGCATTTACATTATATTACTTCTTTTATTAAGGATTAGTGAAAGAAATTTTTATTTGAATAATTTGTTAAAATGATTTCCCAAAGCAGAAAGTGTCCATTTTGCAATATACCTTGTATGTACAAGTTTTACCCATAGACTCTGCTCTTGGGAGAGTGGGTAAGTGGGTTGAGAACAGCCTTGAAAGGAGGATAATTTTTGACATTCCTGTAAAACATCTTTAACAAAGTGAATAAAGATTTGGGAAGAGAAAACACAAAAGAGAAGAATGGATATTCAAAGATAAGGATAACTGTTTTGTCTTCCTGGCAAAGACTTTAAGTGAACATTTGTTTACAAATGTTTTGTTTTTAAGGATGTGACACACACCCCCACATACACACTTTTATATATATTATGTTATTGTATTCGTAGGTAGAAAATTTTTTAAATTTTTTTCTTCCAATTCCCTAAGCCTCCAGGCCTCAATTCTCTCACCTCTAAAATGAGAGAAATAATATCAACTGCATAGAACTTTGTGTATATTAAATGAAATAATACATAAATGTGCCTAACAAGCAATAAAGATGGCAGCAAAATTTTATTCTGTTATTTTAGGAAAAATATTTTTCAGTACTCGATCTACTCATTAAATGGGGTATTTCTCTGTATCAGGACTAAATGCAATCTCTCATTCTTAGTCTTCTTCTTTTTTGTTCTCACTAGGAGCAAAAAATAAAACTTAAGAGAAAACAATCCAAAGTCTCTCATATGCAAGAAAGCAAGTATTTGAAGTTACCCCTATGGGACTCCAGAGATCTGAAATGAAAGTGGAGATAAACAAAGGAAGCTCAAAAAGAATGAGAGGCAGAAAGCTATGGACAATACTGACAGACCATGGAAATTGGGGGAAAAAAGAGACAGAATTTATGATTGAAGCACACTGAATAATTCTGGTTTTGTTTTTGTCCTGAGGCTATACATAGTTTGTCCTAAAGGAATAATGCATGATTTTCATTGTTCAATTGGTCAAGAACATTTGGGTGACAGAGAAATGGATTATTCATTGAAATAGAGACTTCATCGCTTCCCAAGTGGGCTTTAGGTGTGGAATGCTTTAATTAGAAGTAATCTGGTTACAGAAATGATTCAGTTTGATTTTTTTGCAATAAAATAGCCCATTGGGGGGAAAAAAGGTCACTTTTTAAAATTGTTTGATTTTTTAAGGCAGAAGCAATTACAAATGACCAAACACATATAATAAAAGATTTAACCTTACTAGCTGTCAAAAAATACTAATTAAAATGGTGATATTTTTAACTGTTTTTCACATATCAGGATGATGAAAATTATAAGAAATGGCTATACTTAATATTATTAAAGAACAGGGAAGATAAGTACATTTAAACACAGCTGTTGAGTATACATGGAGATCAAGGAAAGAAGCATCAAAATCTGGATGGAGTGAGGCAGAATTTGGCATCTGTTATCTAGGTATATTCTATTCTTTTTTAAGGAATTTATCTAAGAAAATAAATTACATCACAATCACACAATAACATAAAAATATTACATAAGAATATATGATGAATGGAGAAACGTTTATAATTCCATGTTTTAAAAATAGTTTTTCAATGTATGTAAAACATTTATGTACATGCGCTCCCATCAGTGTTACTCAGGATATAGATAGAAATGAACCAGTTGATAAGAATCTATTTTGAGTGGTGGGAATACCTGTGATTTTTTTTTTCATTTTGCTTGTTCCCTTTCTCTGCCAAGTCTTCCTACTATGAAAATGAGTAACTTTTGTAATCATGAAAACAGTGTTTTCATAATGAAAGTATGTTTTTCTCTTTCAACCTAATCTTTACATCCTACTTCCAAATCAGCTTTTATTGTTTTTACTTTAACATATTTTATGTAGCTTATTTCTGTAGATTTCAAATTCCTCTTCTACATCTGAAAACAGGAATGTTGGTGATTTGGATGGGTTGAGAGCATCCCAAGTAAATTTTTTTCATAAACTAAGAACCAAAGCCCATTTTTTAGTCATTCAATTAAGGAAGCGATTTTTCACTGGGGAAAAAAACAAAAACAAAAACAAAAAACAAAAACACTATCAATTTTTTCAGAAGTTGCTGGATCTTGGAGACTTTAATGGGGATCATGGAAAGAAGCACACAAAAAACGTAGAACAAGAGTCTGCAGTGTGTCAATGAAATGTCAAGGGATGCAAAGTGACAACATAATGAAATGTGATGTGTCTCTGCAATGACATGTCAAGCTTGTACAATTAAAAGGCCAGGGTTTGTCTAAACCCTTGGCAAAAGCATGGTTCCAGTTAGTTGCCTGTAAGGGCCTGCAACATTAAAAATAATGTTTATTAACAAAATGGTTTCACTATGGGAGAATCTTCCTATGACATATTACCAGTGGAGAAGAATGGTTTGAATTGCAATTCTATAAATGAAGCAGGTCCCCCTAAGGACTGCATCCCAATAAGGAATCTTCAAAGTAAAAGACACCATTATTTCTGTCTTTTCAGTGCCTGTATTCAAATGTTCTTTCAGTCTGATAACTACATCTGTTTACTGTCCTATCAGTTTTCCCTGGAGTGCAAGAAATCCTGGAAGATTTGCTTTTCTGATTATTTACCTTACATCACGTTATTCTAAAATCAAACACTATTATGTCGATTTTAGTACTAGTCCTTCAGGTTTTTGTTTGTTTGCTTTTGCTTTAACATTTAAAAAAAAATACATGAGAGATGAGGTGATGCTTTCCTTTTTCACTTGCACATTAATGTTACAGCTTTTTTTTTTTTATAGTTGCTTTATAAGAAAATGCCAGGATTCCATCAAATGATAAATAGATATACATTTTTCCCATTCCCCTTACCATCTATATTCATGGAAGTTTATTTCATTGTTTCCCCAAATATAACACTTTGTCGAAAGCACTAAAGTTAGTGACTTCTTCATTCACTTTAGGTTTTCTAAAGATATAATACAGGCTCTGGATATTAAAGCAAATACTGCACACTTTCAAAAGTCCATATGAGAATTGTCCAGGTTTAAGTTCTTGGAAACATCTTTTCCACTTTGATTCATTTAATGTGGTCTTAAAAGTATATGTAACAGACCACAAGGAACATGTTTCTTAAGAGTACCTACATTAAATACTCAGAAGTGAGTAGGTAATGCTATACAGATGTTGTCACAGTAAATACTCATGATAACATACTTGAAAATGGCCAGAACTCAAGTTTCAATCTAGGTCAGTCAGACTTAAATTACTGGCTGTTATTTTTCAAAAATGTTTTCCTTTATTTTAGTCTTAATGAATAAATGTTTTCAGATCTGATACAATAATGTTTAAATTCTGTTGAAACCACAATTTTCTTCTACTCCACACCCACCACAAATGGTTCGAAGACAGAATGAGGATGTTGTGTTTCTCTACATATCTTTTTTCAGCATACTGACATGGTTTGAGTTATTTTTCTCACAATTTCAAGTTGGTCTTCTAGAGAAATCTCATAAAAGTAGTCTGAAACTGTTTCCTAAAAAAGAAGGTCTTTTCTCTTTAAATGATTTTGGATCCAGTTATTTATTGGGAAAACAGAATGGAATACTAACTAGATGCAGAGTTGCATTTAATTCATGACAGACTTCCTCTAATACAGAAAAAAAAACACATTTTTTTAAATCACTGGACAATAAAGCCACCAAGATTCTATCTCCCTGACTCTTTTATAGCTGAAATGGAATCACTCTAGACTCATGTTTATGCTTCATTAGTACCATTAAGCAAAAGGCAATGAAAAATCTCAAGATGTCTATTACTTAAAAACTGACATTTTATGCTAGCCTAAAACCCATATTTGCAGTTATCAGCCAAAGGTTTCCTTGGGAATCTTAAGTGCAGCTAATACTTGTTCCAGAAGGATAAAACTGGAAGTTCTTGTGGTCAGGCTCTACGGTTCCTGGAGACAGAAGACCTCAAAGCTCCTGGATTCTTCTTCTAGCCTTCCATCGCTCAGAAGATAGAGTAAATAGCCTTGCTCAAACTTCTTACAGACTTTGTATTCTCGACTAAGTCTCATAATGGGCAAGGACCTCAGTTGTTTTGACTCTTAAATGGGATTCATGTGTCTATACATTTCAAGGCATATAGATTATTGATTTACTGCTTTGAATTGCTTGCTGTTTTACATTGCTTATGAAATATAATATGGTATGATATATATTTCTTCTTAGTACCCAATATAGTGCTCAGCACATAGCAAGAACCCAGCCAATGTTTGCTATTGTTGATGGTGTTCTGCACCTTACTCTTACCTCCATTTCAGAGAGCAGTGTTAAGAGTTGACACACATTAACCTGCCTTATCTAAAATGAATGCTTTCTTTTGCCTTTAGTGATAGCATGCTGTTAACAGCATGCTCTGCTACCTAATATAATATGTGAAGTTTAATCACCAAAAGTAGCTACTGCGGAATACACCTAGAGGAATGACCTGATTAATGGGGCTTATTCCCAAAGCAGAAGCTATGCCATCAACAAATTCTAAAATGCAGAACATGAGTTTACATGAGCAACAAGCTTCAGAATACAAGTCCTCATTCTGTTATTCATTTTGTTCAATCACCTGTGAAAAGAGCCTTAATCTGTGATTGTTTATGACAAAACATATTATAGTATGTTTATGTCCTTCAACTTCAGCATGTGTAGCAGTCAGTCTCTTTGTCCTGGGCAATCAGCGCTTGTGAAAAGCAGCTGAGATATTTCCTTTTACGTGCATGCAAAAGTCCTTCCAAAGACTCCCCTCTGGGAATGTGCACAATAATATCAGAACATAGGCTAGCTTGAAGTCACAAATGCTGACAGTTCCTGCCTTTGGGGACAAAGAGACAGTGGAGACTTCCTGAAAAATGCTGTACTTGACTTACTTCCCCCTTATCTGTTCACAGAACAAGTGTCACACAAGGGATTAGAAAGTCAATGTCGATTTCCCTATTTAAATACTCTAGGTATTAGGCTGAGTTCCAAGAGGGAAAGAACCAATCATCTACTAATGCTTCATGGCCTGTCAGGCCCAGAGCAGCTCAACCCTGCAGTTAAAAGTGGTATATAACATCAAGGTATTGGTTTTTAGCACAGAATAAAACTGATATAGTTAGAAAACAACCAGTAGGCCAGATTGCTGAATCGACATAGGGAGAAGAAATTTCTACTGATACAAGTTACTTAGTGATAATTTTAGAATGCACTGTAGAAAGTTGCTTTGCTTGGTCTGGTTCTCTACAGAAAAACTAGAATAAACATAATAAAGGAGAACGTATGAATCCACAGACTCCTCTAAGCGCCTGGTAGTCCAGATATCCAAGGTAGTCAATTCCATTCTCCTGGCCCGTTGCTACTAAAAATGTACACTGGAAACTGCAGAAACATACATCAGGATGAGAATTGTTGTTGTTGACAGCAAGCCAGCAAATAATTCCATGGTTTCTTTCTGATGGACTGCAATCTAACAGGTTTTTAAGTATTGGAGGGATAAGGACTTTTCTTTCTTTTTAATGAAAGTCATCCATTATGTAAAACTTACGTTGTACAAATTTCCCTGAGAAAAATTAGATGGAAGTATGGTAACTTACACTTCTTTCCCAAGTGTATTTGGAAATGCATCAGATTTAGAAACCAAGGAAATACTTACCATATGTTGGGCAAAAGGGGGGAGGGATGAAATGAAATTGGATGTTTTTCATATGTGAATCTAGTTTTGCTTCAGTCAGTGTAAAAAACATGGAAAAGCAAGTACATTTGTCTATTTCATTTAAAATATCTTTTTATTTTACATGAACCTGCTCTTAAACTTGTACTGAGCAGTTGTATAAATTTTCACATTTTATGATATCAAACCAACACATATAAAAATTCCTCTATGGGAATGAGCACCTGAAAAACTGCACATGGGCCTGGTCTACCAATATGTGTTACTAATTAGAACCAAACAAATAATGGCTTCAGAATTTTTTTTAAGCACAGGTGTAATGCAAAATCAAAAGCACTCTAGGCAGATTACTCTAATCACAAGACTACTATATTTCTTTGATTTCTGCCTATGTGAGACCTCCTGCAGTGGTGAAGGTCCTGATAATATGAATGCCCACATCGCTAATTCACAGAACCTTGGTGTGGAACTCCCTAATTCAAGAACCCCAAGGAAATACTGGCTTCCCCAGTGAAAAAGCCATAAAATGACTGTTTATTTAAATGAGTTAATCTCCAGCTCTTTAAAAGTATCTATGGGATTCTCATTGTGAATCCTGTGCCTTCTTCAAGGTATTGGCTCTTTCACAAAACAAAAATCCACTCTGTTTTGAGTAGGTGCCTAATAGTTCCAGAGCATTACACTTTTAATTACCTTTATTTAAATAACAAGCGATTTTATTAAATAGTTAAAGGCACAGCTTCTCAAATGCTTTCCCATTTCTAAACCTTTTCTTACTCCAATGAATTGGCTTGAGACATGTAACTTGGATGAAAATATTTCAGTCTGTAAACTCCTTACTAATGGTTAAACACACTGCCCATTTGATGCCTAGCCTGACACTCAGATAAGACATTATCTGACTTCATTACCACTAAACTCACCTATTTTATCAGATAAGTTGAGCTTCAGTAATTCAGACAATGATTAGATGAAGAGCAAAACAGCCCCCAGCAATTAAGAAGCATATTTAAAAGCACTTAGACCAAATGTGCCTCTTGTAGGACTTTCATTCTCTTTAGAGCATTTTCAGGACTCGGTCTATAATTGAAAGAAAATTTAATCCTGCATTAACCATATAATCATTTTGCAAACTAGGTTCTGGAACTTCTCTTTATTAAAGTGGGTTAGTCCAGAATTTGTGGATTAATGATTTCAGACCCTATTTAAAATCTTGTAGACTTAGCATACTTCACAAAGTCTCTATTTTCCTTATGATTAAATCACCGGAATACTAATTCACAGCATTTAGTATCTTTCTTTTAAAAGCACAAAGTGTTATAAGGGAGCAAAAAAGAGTGAAAACTGTATTGCAAAGCAAAGTGAATATATTCCTCTTTCCTATTCAGCCATCAGATAATACAGAAACAAACCCATAGCTATTAGGCAGGCTTCTTGCCCATGAGGTAAATCAAGCAAGCTCTCCTAAAACAGCAAGGATAAGGGTCCAAGGAATTAGGTGCTTTATTTAAGATAGTGATTATTTGAGTAATAATGTCAACACAGTATTTTATTCTTAATTAAAAGAATTGTTCTATATTTTGTTGTATAAAATGAACAAAAAATAATAGTGGTGGTAACACATTAGCATAATTATTTGCATTTTTAAAAGCTCCTTTATGTTAAAAATTTCTAATAAGTTTCCAAGGTGTCATTCCAGTAGATGTTTTGCATATTTAGTGATAAATATCCAAAGAAAATTACTGTTTTCAAGAAAAGAAAAGAAAAAAGAACATTGGCTCATGAAACATCAAAAAAAGAAATTGGCTTCAAGCATTTTTGAATTCAGGGATTCCAAGATGAAGTGTCGCAGACTCCCCTCCCCTGCCAGCTCTCTTCGTCTCCACCATCTTCATTCTCAAAAAGGACCACTCCAAGCAGGGGCAAGATGGCCACTGGCAATTTGAAATCCAAATATTCCCCTGCTCAGAGTCTCAGAAAATGGGAGTTTTCTTGCTAGTTAGATTCAGCAGAAGTCCTAGGATGACATTCATTGGTTTAGCTTGCTTCACATGTCTATTCCTGAACCAATTTCTGGTGCTATGTCTGATTAGCAACCCAAGTGTCTACTTTAACAGAATTCCATCAACTTCTCTGAAACAGATAAACACAACAAACAAACAAGCAAGCACCTGAACTAATGAGTTTACTGTGGGACAGGTGATGACAAGCGTGGGGCAGAAGTTGGAAGGAAGCAGGCATGGTTCTCCAAAAAGGGGGTCCAGGGCAGACATGCACATATCCACTCTCATATTTTACACTCTCTTTTACAGATGGGGCAGCTGAGAGCAAAAGAGATTAGGTACCTTTATTTGTGTTTTCAAACTCCTTAGAATAATTTAAAACTGTTAGTTACCTTACTGAAAGAACTCCCAGTTATTTCATTTTATCAATGAGAAAACTAAGGACTCCAAGGAGAGGTAAAGCTTGAAAGTTGTAGAACTAAAACACAAGCTCGGGTTTCTTGATATCCCCTTGCGTGCTCTTTCCATTATTCCAGACTATTATTCCTTTTTTCTAGAATTAATAATCTGCAATTGTATATGTACTGGCCCATATTTGCCAACATGTTATTAGCAATACTCTCTACTTTTACGGTGCTATAGTTCTGTGCTTTATAAGGGATTATAGAACTAGCCCCAAAGTGTGAGATTGTTTGTCCTTGATTTGATATTTTGAGTGTAAATAGTTTTTTTTCCTGACCAGTAATTGAGGGGTAAGATCTTTTTTCTTTTTTTTTTAAGATTTTATTTATTTATTTGACAGAGAGAAACAGCAAGAGAGGGAACATAAGCAGGGAGAATGGGAGAGGGAGAAGCAGGCCTCCCACTGAGCAGGGAGTGTGATGTGGGGTTCAATCCCAGGACCCTGGGATCATGACCTGAGCAGAAGGCAGACACAAGGACTGAGCCACCCAGGAGCCCCTGAAGGGTAAGATCTGTAAGTGCTGAATAACATGTGATAGCTTTAAATGCTCTTTTGAGATCTTTCATATCTAGAACAGAAGTGCATTATACTGGCAGAGAAACTGAAGCTTTTTTTTTTTTCCAGCAGAAATCATCTAATAGCAAGTATCTATAAACACTCTGAGATTTTCAGAACTTTCTCCTCTGGGTAGAGTACCAAATCTGATATCCTGCCATCTACCAGGAATCTGTCTATATCAAGAGGGTGCTTAATGTCAGGACTCCATCCTCTCCTGGGGTTTAGAGCATAGTGCTTGTATGGACCTTTTCCTATATTTCAGATCCAAAGATGTTTTTGATCATAAAACCATTCATTTATACCTCTCTTCAATCATAGATCATGACCTTACTCACATGAAAATGTCCCATGGCCGCAGAAACTTTTCCTGCTTGTAAAGGGCCTACACAAAACCTAAATTCCATTCCCAATTGAGAGCTCTACTGATTCAGAAGGAAGCTTCTGGTCATATTGGGGATATCAGTTTGTTGAGGCGTTATCCTAATATCTCCTTGATAACAAACCCAAGTTCATGACAAATTGGAAAAGAAAAGAATAACTTTTCATTTATTTTCTAGCAGCTAGAAGTCCTTGTAGGAAAGGGTCTGACTTTGTTGGGAAAATTCTTTGGTATGTCTTCGGTTAGCAGATAGGTAAAATGAGATAAGAGAAGAAATGGAGTGGCATGTGCAGCTATTCATACAGGGGAGAACTCATGTTCCTTTTCTGATATTCCCCAAATCATCTAAAAAATCAGCATTACAGAATGCTTTGTGATGTTATGTGTGTGTGTGTGTGTGTGTGTGTGTGTGTGTGTGTGTTTATGTGTGTGTGTATGCATGTGTGCACACAGTGAGGTGGATGGGCTGTGATGGAAAACAGTACACACAGAATCAAGAGGAAGAATATCAAGAAAAAAATGCTGAGGAAGTAAACTCCTTAAAACCCACAGAAATTTCAAGGTCAGAGGCCCCTCACAAATGGGAGATCTGGGATTCTTACCAGGTGTAGCCAGGGAAGATTCTATCTTTCCTACCTCATAACTCTCTGATTGTCTAAAGGGACTATGTCTTTGGCCCACACATTTACAATCTGAACATCTGCAACCCTCTATCCTACACGGTCCAAGCTTCATTAGAAAGAAACTTTTGTAAAGCTCTTGAAACCGTTGGGCTATCTCTCATGGTAAGTAGCAAAACCTGAAACAATGATGTTTAAAGAACAAATCATTTACTAGCTCATGTAAGAGCAAATCCGGTTCATGGGGTTAGTGGTGACTGATCCAGCAGCTCAGCTCTCTTCCCACTGGCTTCATTCTGACTCTCATTTTTTCAGAGATTTACGATGGATGCTGAAAGTAACAGAGGTTACACGTTTCCTCATTCACAACCATGGGGGAGAAAATAAACCTTTCTAATTCATTCTGAAAAGAAAGAAAAAACTTTCCCAAGGGCCTTTCATAAACCTTACTGCATGGCTTATTGGTCAGAAATGGTTATGTGCCCATTACTAGACCAATTTTCTAGACCTACTCAACCTCTGGATTTGGGGTCAATTCCCCCAACTACAGTCAAGGTACTTGAGGGGGATATTAAAACAACCACACCATCTCCAATACTGGGTATTAGATAACAGAGAAAACAGTGGTACCCATAGTTTTCTTCCCAAGAAATTTCCAAATAATTACAGGACAGGATTTCAACTGTTAAGACAAATATGGAAACGTAACCACAAACCTGATTGCTTTTTCAATTCCAAATACATTGAAGAAACATACAGTGAACAGGGCTGAGGAAGTGATTCTGAAATATTGGTGGTTTTTTTTTTTTAGATTTTTATTTATTTGATGGATGCCTGGGTGGCTCAGTTGTTAAGCGACTGCCTTCCACTCAGGTCATGATCCCAGAGTCATGGGATCAAGCCCCGCATCGAGCTTCCTGCTCAGCGAGAAGACTGCTTCTCCCTCTCACTCCCCTCTTCCCTCTCTAGCTGTGTTTCTCTCTGTTAAATAAATAAATAAAATCCTTTAAAAAATTTTTTTTAATTTATTTTTGACAGAGAGTAAGAGAGAGAGCTTGAGAAAGGGCAGAGTCAGAGGGAGAAGCAGATTGCCTGCTGATCAGGGAGACTGATATGAGACTTGAACCTGGGACTCTGGGATCATGACCTGAGTCAAAGGCAGATGCTTAGCCAACTGAGCCACCCAGGAGCCCCTGAAATATTATTAGAAATGCTCTATGATTTTTTTTAGTTCTATAAAAATATTTTTTAGGTATGTCAAATTGCTTAATTTCTTTGCACCTTGATAAAACAAAGGGCTTTTCTGAATTGTTCACCTATAAAAATGACAGAGCTTAAACTCAAGACCTTGATATAAACAAGTAAATCAGGAATGTTCTTGTATATATCATATTTCCTGCAGAAAAATGGTCCACAATGTAAAGGGAAGTCAAGATGAGCATTTTCCCTCTCATGCACTTAGATTGCAATGCTTTTGCGAGAGACCTCATCAGGAAGGATTATGTAAATTTCTCTGAATATTTTCATAGACCAAACAGGGAATCTACTCAGTGAAAGTGCTGGGTAATGGTTTGATCTCCAACAGAGAACACCTTCTCTGATGACCGTTGGCTGCACCCATGTGTTATGAGTTTCTTTATTTTTTAATTGCTCCACAAAATTGTTCCAGAGTGTGAGAAGTTGAGTTCCATTGAGCTGGCACTTCTAGTTTTAATTTATGCATGAGTGTGTACATGGTATTTCTCCTGCAGTCTCAAAGAATTTTATGGGCCATTACTGAGTGACTAAAATGGGTGCAGATTTTGCAAGCCTCTGCCAGAAGATGTTTATTACTGTCATCATTCTTAGGAAAATCATGTTCCAGCAGGTTCAGGCAGTGTGCAAAACGTGGCACATGTGTGAATTGGCCATTTCACACCGCTCTTACAATATTGTCAGTAATAATAAAACCAAGGGAAAGACCTTGGGGAGGGGGATAAGCTACACATTAATTTGGTCATGAAGCTTTGATATGTGATCTTTGTTAGACCCAGAGATGCAAAGTATAGTTTGTTTTGTAACCTTCTCACCAAAGGCTAAGGCAGTAGCTTTCTTTTAAAGGTTTCCACTTCTGAGTTTCCTATCTCATGAAGTCTATGCCTAGACTGTAATATCCTTGGAAGCTTCTGGATGATTCTGTTTCTCTATTTGTTTTGTTAATTTTGAAACATTACTTTCACGTGGCATCTAACACTGTAGTGATAAGGAAAGCAAAATTCATTTAAGGTATTTCATCAGAATTTTTTTTTTTTAATTTTTTGTTTATAGCACATCACTAGCTGTTAAAGCTTGTCACAAATTCTTTAATGTTCACCTGCCCACCTGGAATCCCTACCTTTCTAGAGACATGTTTTACCTTCTTTTGAGTTGTCTGTTTTAGGGGGTTGTGGACAGAGCTCATTTGGGAATTTGAGAAAAAAATAAGATGAATATCTCCAGAATCAATATTTTGGGAATCAGTGTTATATTATATATATGATATATATAATATATTATAATAATCAATATTATACTACAAATCAGTATTAAAGTATATTGCCCCTATTTCTTTTTATGTTTAACCTTTCAGTGTCATTTCCTTTTTGATTTCTCAGAATGTTTCACATGATGAGGTTCCTAAGGAGGTCATATAAACAGTACTTCTCCCCTCTCAAGTTCTACAAATCAAGGTCGGGGGGAAGAGTGGTAGATAGGGCTTAAATATAACCTTTATTGTTAATAAAAGCCAAGTTAAAGAAACATCCTTAAATGAGAGTCAAATGGACTAGCTAAGTTTTAAGTTGAGTTAGAAACTTTATCCATGCAGTCAAGCAACTTGGACCAAGAGACTCCCTGCCTGCAACAATAGAGCTGCCCCTTGAGTTATAAGAGGCAGCTTCTTCCTAAAAAAAAAAAAAAAAAAAACTAACAAAACAACAACAAAACACATACAAAAAACCCCCCATAATAGCACAGAACTGATTAAACTCTCCAAATTCACCAAGAAAACCAGTAAAGAGGCAAAGACCTACAAGACTTCAGGATACGTCTTCCTCCTTAAAACCAGGAGTGTTGAACTGATTTTCCTCCCTAATACCTTCACATGATCTTGGATGCAAGCATCTGAAAACTGCAGCCAGTCTTAGTCTTATCTTTATTTATTTGTTTTCCATAGAAGCTGTTGTCTTCATTTTCTGTGTGTATGCATTTTAAAAAATCAGTCAGGTATTGAAGTTAACATAGGATTTCAAGTACTGTGTTTTAGAAGACATATTATACTGAAAATTACTTATTATTTATCTGAAATTCAAATTTAACTGAGTGTCGTGTATTTTTACTTGGTAAAATTGGCGATTCTAATTTCAAGAGATTTTACTTTGGTTGAAAAATACTAGAATTCATCATTTTTTGTTATCACCATAAATTTTGACATGTTTTGCCCCCAAGATTCACAGTTTTCCCCAGCTGTTTAAAAGCCAGGAATGGAAGACCTAAAACCATAAGCCTCCTAGAAGAAAACATAGGCAGTAAGCTCTTTGACATAGGTCTTAAAATTCTTTTTTGGACCAGTCTCCTCTGCAAAAGGCAACAAAAGCTAAAATAAACAAATGGAATTACTTCAAACTCAAAAATTTTTGCACAGCAAAGGAAAATATCAACAGAACAGAGAGACAGTCCATTGAATGGGAAATGATATTTACAAATCATATATACCAAAAGAGGTTAAAATACAAAATATTTAAAGAACTCATGCTACTTAATATTTAAAAAGTCTGACTAAAATTGGACAAAGAATTTGAATGGACATTTTTCCAAAGAAGATATCCAGATGGCCAACAGGCACATAAAAAGATGCTCAGCATCACTAATCATCAGAGAAATGCAAATAAAAACCATAATGAGATGTCACCTCACACCTGTCACACTGGTTATTATCAAAAAGTCAAAGAATAAGAAATGTCAGTGAGGTTGTGGAGTAAAGGGAATCCTCAAGCACAGTTAGTGAGAATATAAATTGGTGCAGCCACTAAGGAAAACAGTATGGAGTTCACTTAAAACTTTAAAATTAGAACTATCATGCAATCTATCAATTCCACTTCTGGCCATTTATCCAAAGAAAACAAAAACACCAGCTCAAAGAGAGATGTGCACCCCAATATTCACTGCAGCACTATTTAATATAGCCAAGATATGGAAACAACCTAAGTATTTATCAACAGATCAAAGGATTAGGATGTGGTATACATATACAATGGAATATTAGCTTGCCAGTTTTGACAAAGTAGATGAACCTTGAAAGTATAATGCAAAGTGAAACAAGTAACACAGAAAAAGACAAATACTACATGACTTATGTGTGAACTCTAAAACACAAAACAAATGAACAAAGAAAATAATTCATAGGCACAGAAAATAAACCATTTGTTACCAGAGCAGGGGAGTTGAGGAGACAGGCAAAATAGGTGAAGGGAATCAAGAGGTACAAAATTCTAGTTATAAAATAAATAAGTCATGAAGATGTGATGTACAGCATATGGAATACAGTCTATAATATTGTAATAGCTCTGAATGGTGACAAAAGGTAACTAGACTTATGAGTATCATTTCATAAGTTATAAAACTATCAAATCACTATGAAGTACACTTGAAACTAATAGTATATGCATATCAATTATACTTCAATTCTAAAAGGTCCACAGATCTGGAAGTTCGAGGTCATTATTATACCCTAAGCTCCAGGGATGATTCCTGATAGGTCTAAATCTGTTGAGGTAACCCCATGTCACTTAACATAGTGCTTGATTCCCATATGTAAACTTTGCTCCAATCAGCGTATAACATTTCTTGGTCCACCAGAAATTTTCCTGCATGGATATATGCGCAATATCAGGGGTCAGAATGATTCAAGATTCAAGAAGAATTATACCATAAACATCTAGGAAAGAGGATTTCTATATTTTTTTCAGAAAATTACTTGTAGCCAGCTTTTGTGTCTTTTTAAAAAAATATATTTTATTATTTATTTTTGACAGAGAGAGCCAACACAAGCACAAGCAGGGGGAGGGGCAGAGGAAGAAGCAGACCCACCGCTGAGAAAAGAACCTGATGTGGAACTTGATCCCAGGATGTAAGGATCATGACCTGAGTTGAAGGGAGACACCTAACCAACTGAGCCACCCCAGTGTCCCACTTTCTACAAGATGTAATATAAAGGTGTGAAGCCTGGAATTGTCAGTCATTTTGACACCATGAATATATGTAACCCTAGGTTTACTGCAGACTTATAGCAACCAAGACATGGATGCAACCTAAGTTCTTTGATATATATAAAATGTTATTTAGCCATAAAAAGAAGAAAATCTTGCCATTTGTAGCAACATGGATGGACCTTGATGGCATTATGCTAAATGAAATCAGATACAGGAAGACAAATACTGTATGCTCTCATTTGTATATGGAATCAAAAGAACAAAAACAACCCCCAAAAGCTGAATTTACAGGTAAAGAGTGTAGATGGGTGTTTGTTATGGGCAGGGAGTGGAGGCTGGGTGAAAGTGGGAAAGGAGGTCAAAAGGTATAAAATTTCAATTGTAAGATAAATAAATCATGGGGATATAGTGCACAGCATAGTGACTACAGTTCATCATTATCGTGTATTTGAAAATAGCTAAAAAACTTGATCTTAAAAGATCTCATCACAAGAAAAAATTTTCTACCCGTATGTGGTGATGGGATGGATTTATTGTGGTCATTTCATAACATATAAAAAAATGGAATTACTGTGTTTTACACCTGAAACTAACATAATGTTAATATCAATCATATCTCAGGAAAAATTTTAAAAATACAAGGCCTGATCAAGTTTAGGAAACAGCAAAATAATACCAGGGATGAAAGAGCAAATCTCATTAAAGATCCTACAGACATTGGAAAGATAATAAGGGACTATAATTAACAAGTATACCCATAAAATATCTAACTTTGATGAACTGCACAAACTCATTAACAGATACAGATTTTTAAAATTTGAGACAGAAAAAGGAAACCTAAAGCCCTGAATCAATGTAAACAAACTCATAGTTAAAGTCCTTCCCATAAGCAATAGTATAAGCCTTGGTGGATACTGAGGGCACGTATTGCATGAAGCACTAGGTGTGGGGCATAAACAATGAATCTTGGAACACTGAAAAAATAAAATAAATTTAAAGTAAAAAAAAAAAGAATTGATTTCAACCAATGATAATTATATTCAGTCGTCAAAAAAAAAAAAAAAAGAGAATTGATTTCAACCAATGATAATTATATGCAGTCTTTTCCTGAAAATAGAAGGGACAATTCCAAATTATTTTATGGAGAAAGTACATGCTGATACTAAAACCAGAAAATGATATTAAAAGAAAACTATAGATGAGCATCGCTCATGAACACAGACACAAAAATCCTTAACAAAATATTGGCATATTGAATTTAGAAATATATAAAATGATAATTACATGACTGATGTATGTATGCGTATATGTGTATGTATGAATGATGTCTATCTCAGGAATCAAACCGTTTATTTAATATTTAAAAATTAATTAATGTGGGGGCACATGGGTGGCTCAGTTTGTTGAGCATTGGACTCTTGGTTTCAACCCAGGTCATGATCTCATGAGTCATGAGATCCAGTCCCCTACTAGGCTGGGCACTCAGTGGGGAGTCTACTTGAACATTCTCTCCTTCTGCCCTTCCCACAACTTGTGCACTCTCTTTCCCTCTCTCTCTTCAAATTAATAAATAAATCTTTATAAATAAATAAATAAATAAATAAATAAATAAATAAATAAATAATGTATTTGACCATATTAATAGAATGAAGACAAAATTCAACATTCATTTAAGTTAAAAGTTATTAGCATATAAGGCTTAGAAAAGACTTTACTCAATCTGATAAAAGACATGTATGAAAAATCTGCAGTGAGCATCTTATATAACAGTGAAAAAGTGAATGCTTTCCCCAAAGACTGGAAACAAGGCAAGATGACGGCTTTCTTCACTTGTATACAACATTGTACTGGAGGTTCTACACAGTATAAGAAGTAAAGAAAAAATAGTATAAAGATTTGAAAAAAGTTAGTAAAACTGTTCTCAGATGACATGATTATGTATGTAAGATATTCTAAGAAATCAAAAACAATAAAACTGATATAAAAACAGTGAGTTTAACAAATTCATAGGAATAAAATCAATATTAAAAAATCAAGTGTATTCCTATCCTACAAAAGAACAGTTAGAACATAAAATTTCAAATAAAACACTATTTGTAATGGTATACAAAAACATGAAGTATTAAGGGATAAATTTAACAAAATATGTTCAAAATATACAGTGAATAATTCAAACATTACCAGGACAAGTAAAAGGAACCTAGTTATGGAAGACTTACCATGGTTAAAATGTAAATTAACTGAAATCATGAAAAGATAACATTTTCAACAAATAGATATCCCTATGGAAAAAAAAAGAACTATAAACCTTACCTCATAATATACATGAAAATTAACTCAAAATTTAAAATATTAAACTTTAAATTCTCCAGATGATAATATAGGAGAAAATCATTATAATTTTATTTAGGCAAATATTTCTAGGTATACATGAAAAAATAAAAGTAGGTAAAAAAATTAGATAGGTGGATAGATGCTAGAGAGACAGATAAATAGGCTATTATTAAAAAAACGAAAAGGTGACTCACAAACTAGGTGAACATATTTATATCACATATATCTGACAAAGGACATTTATCCAAAATATAAAAATCATTCTTCCAAATCAAGAAGAAAATTAGAATCCCAGATTTTTTTTTAAATGGGCAAAAGATTCAAATAGGTATTTCACCAAAGAAGATGCATGAATGACTAACAAACACAAGATAAGATTCTCAATGCTTCTAAGTCTCAGGGAAATAAAAAGTAAAACCATGAGATATTGCTATAATAACTAGAATGGCTAAAATTTAAAATGTTGAAACTATAGCTGTTGACAAGGATAGAGCAACTAGAAGTTCCGTATACTACTGGTTAGGAGTATAAAATTGAATAACCATTTTGGCAGTTTGGCAGTTTCTTACCAAAAAAAACTAAGCAATTCTACTTTTAAGTATTTACTCAAGAGGTATGAAATGCCTTGCACATGAATGCTCATAGGTTTTATTCTCAATAGGCAAAAACCTGTAAACAACCCAAGTGAATAGATAAGCATAGTATACCTGTATAATGGAATATTTTTCAGCAATTAAAAACAGACAGTACTATGATACCCCAGCTACATGAATGAAAGAACTAAAGAAATTGTGTGCTGTATGATTTCATATATGCAATGTTCTAGATGAGGTAAAATTAGTCTATAGCAACATAAAGTATATCAGCAGTGTGTGGAGTAAGCAGTAAGAAAAATAACTGTAAAGGAAAACAAAGGGAGGTTTGAGTTATAGAAATGTTCTATATCTTGATTGTGATAATGATTACACTGATGCAGTTAAAGCTTATTAAACTGTTAGTCTAAGTAAATATACAAAAATTATACCAAAAAAAGAGAAGAAAAATAAAAAGGAAATATGTGATTAAAGGAGGCTATATCTTTTGAAACCATACAAAAAGGAAAAAAAAAGCAGTATGAATTGGAATTAGTCCCTTTTTCTCTACAGGTTTTCATTTTTCCTGTGTTAATGAAGAAGAGTTAAACTAGAAACTCTTTAAGTATCGCATTATACATTTCTAAGGAAAATCTTAGTTTCCTCAATTTCTGTTTCCCTTCAGAGAAGAAAGCTTAATACTGAAGAAAGAAGTTGGTCTTGGATCCAGGTAACCCAGGATAAATATTGGGATCCTCACATTTATTAGCTGTTTGAGTAGGAATTCAACATCTCATGGTTATAATTTCTTCATCTACGAAGTTAGGATTAAAATCTATACTTTATACACTGGTTGTAAAAAACCAAATGACTCAAAAATGTATGAATGTCTTTGACTCTAGTAAGAAAATTTCAAGATTCAAAACCAAAAATAAAGTTAAATAGAATTCTTCCAGAAATCAAATATGTACTCTTATCAACTGAATCCTCCAAGGAGGACATTTGAGTTTCTATAAGATATCCTGTCTTCTACTAACTGCCTTTGCAGATGCTCTGAGCACAGCACCTGTCATGCTGTTCAGGGTGAGAAGACAAGCATTAAAGAATGGCACAATAGTGGGAATAAGATAGGCCATCCTAGGGGAGCCTTCACTCTGCACTGGTTTCTCACGCTGAGTACCCTTAGACAGCTGAGCCACATGCATCTTTTCTTACTCTCTGACTCAACTGGTAGACTCCCAAGTGAGCTATAAAAGTTATTTAGTGTACTTTCTTGGGTATCTCAAATGTATAGTTAAATTCAAGGAATTCACATTTAAAAAAAGTCCTACTTTGATTTTGCTTTGGTTATTTTTTTTTTATTTAAAAACAAACAAACAAAAATTCCTAGTTACTGGTATCTACTGAAGCCCTGAAATCACAGGCAGAATAATTCGTTGTCTTCAGAGTCTACATTACTCAACCTTATTGGAAGCAAAATATGACCTCTTCTTAAAAATACAATATTTTCTTTATGGACAAAGACTTAAAGTTTTACCAGATCACAATGGGACAAAGAGTTTAAATGAAACTTCAATGACATACCAAACCAGATGAAAAAAATGTAGATAGCTCTAAACTCAACCACCACCTACAGGCATAGAACGTTTCACAACCTATGTATCAACCAGCCACTGCCAATGGGGTAGTTTAATCAACTCCTCTAGGGCCAATTTAAAAGGGGTAAACATGAGCGAAGCTTTTATTAATGTTTCCCTTCATCACAAAAGCAATTTCCCACTGTCATTTGAGCCTTTTACGATGGCCCACTACCAGCAGAAGCCATTTCAGTTTACCTCTGACTGTGCACCAAGCAGAAAAGAAAACAAATCAAATAATTAAAATGGTTAAAAATATACCATTTGAAAATGACTCAATTCTTTAAAACATTCATAAAAGTCCCCCCCCTTTTTTTTCTGAAGGGGGCAAATTGAGAAGGAGGGACAGAGCAATGGCTTTTTTCTCTTCAAATGTGTCAGGGAATTCTAAATATTTTCTTTTCTAAGAATGTTAAAGGATCTTCTAGCATGGTTTCACTAAACCAGCTGTTGCCTATGTTCCTCTTCCTTTTTCTAGGCAATATCTCTAGTTATAATCTTGGGTGCCAATGCTTTTGGGAATAGAATGCTTTCTGTCTGATTAAAAAATTCATACTCGTTTCTCAAGCTGAGAAGTGAAAATTATTCCCATTCAGGCATAAGAGGGCTCTGGCAGAAACAGGGTTAATTTTCTCTCCCCCTGAGCCAGTAGCTCCCACACCTGTCAACCATCAAGGTCAGGCTTGCCAGGAACCTGGGAGTGAATGGGCATGGGCGCAGCTGTAGCAAATTAGTGTATCCTGAGGAGGTCCAGCATAAAAGATGTGAACTCTTGCATGTGTCTCTATGGGGTTTTAACTGATCCAAAAACTATGTTGCTATGGGAAATCAAGAGTGGTAGAAGCCTCAGAGACTTCTACCACGGCCTTCCCCTATAATATATGATATGAAAAACTGTATGTGTTCCTGTGTTGGTGGGGTGTGTGTGTATGGTGTGTGATGTGTGTGTGTGTGTGTGTATGCATTTTTATAAGGTTGGGATTATAGCAAGTAGCAACACTTATTTATAATTTTTTAAACCGTAAGAAATGATTTGGAAAAGGTATAGTAATGATTAAAATGGTCTTTTGGCTATTTCCATCACTAGGTATGGAAACCACATAATTATTGATAAAACAATATTTAATGATTTTTATCAATGCTCTTTCTCAGGACTACATAGGTATTATAATACAGCAATCATATGTGTGGATGTTTTAAAGAAAGTGACTAAAGAGGAATAATTTGGGGGGAAAAAAGGCACTTGGCCCAACTGTAACAGTACCTTAGTGTCTGTAGATGTCAACTTCCTTGTTATTTGGAAGTCTCAATTCTGACTTGGTTTGTTTTCTTATTTTTTAAATGTGAAAAATATCCAAAGAGTTATGTCATAATCGAGTCTCTTGTATTCTTCCATGGGTATAAGATGTTCTAGGCCTCTGAGCCCTGCCCATTTTCAGCTTTGTATGTAACATAAAAAGAGTAGAATTGTAGGAAGGAAAGGTTATATGGTAAGAAAAACATAAAAGGTGAAGGGAGCATAGAGAGATGCTTAAATAGTACTTTAAATTCCTGCACTCATTCAATTTCTCTAGTGGAATGTGAAGTCAATATTTCAAGCAATAATAGAATAAAAACATTGCAGAATGCTATGTGTTCTCTTTGCACTGAGCAGGAACTAAAAGAAAAGTGGGGGCAGAAGGATACATCTTAGTGATTCCACAAATCTGGTGCATATTCTCAGTAGAGGAGCAAAGAAAGCAAATACATCTAATTGCTTGTAAAAGTTAGGCCCATTGACTACAGTTTAATTACAGTCCACTGCCAAGTCCTACATTAGCAAAAAAAGTACAACCTTAAAGAATAAAATAAAATGACATTTTGGCTGAGCAAAAGTTCCAGAGTCCTACAGGGTCATGATTTAACGTTTCACACCTTATAAGCATCATTAATAGCAAAGACATAATGAAATCAATTTTGAGAAAAAATTGTCTCCCAGGGCTCTCTACTTAGATGTGAAGTTTTTGAAGAGGAAGAGGGCAATTAATGGAATAAGCATCAGATTTGGCCCAGCACAGTCACTGGAACAGATTAAACAACAATAACAAAAACCAAAATCAAAAACTATCTAAACTGTTATTCAACAATTTAGGAAACTTTCAGAGATAACTGATTTAGAGACTTCTCAATTTATCAAAATACCCCAAGCATCTTAAGAAAAGGAGTTGCTTTAATTACTGTGGCTATTATTGGACACAGTAGAACCTATTTTGTAAGGATCTGCAGAGTCTGCAAAGTCCTGCTGAGCAGATCTCACTCTGCAATGAAGAAGGGTGGCAGGGTCCTAACTGACTCAGCAAGACCAAATGACAAGCAGAAGAAAAAGTTAGGCCCTTACTTTCTTTCCTTTCCACTGATACTGACCCATGATAGCCATCCCCCAACTCTGCCTTCAACTTTTCCTGAAGAAGGGAGGAAGTACTTAAGAAGAATGAGGGAACTTGTTTATTCCCCAAGACTGCCAACATATGCACACTGCAGCATTTTGTGATGTGTGTGTGTTTTCAGTCACCTCAGGATTTTCACCTGAAGAGCAACTTATTTCACATGTGCTGTGGAAAGGCAGTGAAGATTTTATAATTGTTATTATTATTACCAGGTGAGTTCAAGATAAACTATTGACAAAAGTATGTTCCACTTACACTATTTCTTTTCCTTCCTGGAGTACCCCAATTTAGCAGTATCAACTATAATTGAATGAAGGAAATGAATCTCCAAATTGTAATTTTCATCTCAAAAATCATTTAATTTAGTAAGTTGTTCAAAAGTTAAAAACTGATTTGATTACTGATGGTCTTTAGCCAATGGTAATCAAAGGATATCTGTGCTAATCTCCTACAGAACAAAACAAATGTTGACAAATATCAACAATTTAATCATCTAATGATGACCCGTGCTGCTACATAATGGAAGTGTAGGTGTGGTCACTCTTTCTAGTAGTTATCATAGTTGTGATATTATCCATTCTGGAATAGGGATAGAGTCAACAGTAATGAATCAGGTC
The DNA here is from genome assembly GCA_004023965.1 of Spilogale gracilis. Classification (NCBI taxonomy): domain Eukaryota; kingdom Metazoa; phylum Chordata; class Mammalia; order Carnivora; family Mephitidae; genus Spilogale; species Spilogale gracilis. Next base: position 69,003 of record PITA01004529.1, read on the forward strand.
TTTATTTCTCTGCTCAGTGCTGATATTAGTTTTAGGTAGGAGAAACTAACAATTACTAATGTAGAGTGGATGATTAAAATCCGTACATGCTAAATTCATATACGCAAAAAGGTAACATTCTTTTTTTTTTCCTACAACAATATTTGTATATTTTTCTCAAGCTGAGATTCTTTTTAATGGTGGTAGGAGGAGCTTAGATGGATGGGATGGGATTTGATATTTTATTTTATTTTTTAAAGATTTTATTTGTTCCTTTTAGAGAGAGAGAGAGAGAAAGAAAACAAGCAGGGAGGGAGGGGCAGAGAGGGAGACGGAGGGAGAGAGAATCCCAAGCAGACTCCCCGCTGAGCATAGAGTCCAACTCTGGGCTTGATCCCAGGACTCTGAGATCATGACTTGAGCCAAAAACCAATAGTCAGATGCTTAACTGAGCCACACAACCATCCCTGGATGGAATTTTAAATATACCATTTAATTTATTTTCTATTTTAAAATTGTCCTTTTGGTGTTACCTCTACCAAGATGGTAACTGGACATACCATGGAGCATCAAAAAAAAAAAAAATTCAAATTGGGTAGCAACCTTCTCTAAGATGTTTCTTGTTCCACTTGTTTGTTGTTCATCTTACTGTTACCTAGTCTTGATATTGTGGTTATGAAAGTCATGTTTAGGTCTCATTTATTTCTCTGCATGGTCAATGCCTAGAGTTCCCTTTGTTTCTACAGACAGGCTCCAGTACTCTGATGTGGTCCTACCTCAGACTTTTCTGCCATTGCTCTGCTGAAGTTCAGCCATATGTTGCTTTGAGCCCTTCCTTAAGAACTACCCTCCTTAATTAACCGATGATTTCCTGTTCTTCACTGAGAACATACAGTGGCTTTGAGACATTTCACTGCTTATGCCCAGAATGTGTACAGGTAAGATTGAGAGTATGGTAGGGTGTAGTCTGCGACCATCTGGCCATCACCACTCAGCTGTGTGTGTCCCTCTTGGTGTGGGACATTCAGCCAAATGGCCTACTCTTAGATCCAACAAATTGTGGGGCTTCTTTCTTTTCAGCATCTCTCACATATACATATACCCTCTGGGTTTCCTCTATCTCTACCCGTTCCTCATCTTGAAGTTTATCATCAGGTGAACTAGACTGGAGGTGGAATAGAGAACTAGAGACACAGTATCTAATCTTTTGCTCTTTTCTCCCTCTTTCTTACCCTATCCACTCTGTAGACTCAGATGTGTTCTCTCCATAATATCCCAAGATTCTTTCTATATGGTAAAATAAAAATCCAGGTCTCCAATTTTTAGTTTAAGAAATACTGGAATTTATAAATTCTTTGGTCTTTATTTTAAACCTAGATTGCAAAACTACTGTTTTATTGGGACAAAAAAGCTGTTATTCACCATACGCTTTACATCCTTTTTCCAGATTACATGGCTCTCCCTTGGATCATGGAAATGCTTTAATAGAACTCTATCATATAAATATTTATGAAATACACAATTTTATCTTTTACAAATATTACACCAGTTTTCTAGCTAAAACATAATGTAAAATGAAATATAAAGATTCTGACATATTCCACAAACCAAAGGAGAACCTTCACCTTAGCCTAGAATTGTCTGGTGCAAGGCTCAACACACTGTGAGAAACTTCATCTATATTTTCTACCTTACTCTCCATGTCTTTTTATGGCTTTTATACTTTCATCTGCTTTACCAGATTATTATTATTATTATTATTATTATTATTATTATTTGGAACAGCTTTCTCTATATCATTGTCTAAAAATTAGAAAATACTGGATCCCTATAGGTTTTATATTTCCTTTTCAAGAATCCAATTTTAATGGGACTGGAACACCATTGCCTTTTGCCCTTTCCAATTTACTAAACAGAAACCTTTAATTTCTCTAGTTTGATCATCAGCCCATCTTTCATTCATCTTTTAGTCAAGTGAACAAAATGTCATAGCATAAGTGTGGAATCATTCTCCATATGCGTCAGGATTGGGAGTGAGATTTCTTTTCCATTCATATATATATATATGAGTATAAGTATATATATATGTATATGTATATGAGTGTGAATATATATATATATATATATATATATATATGAGTATAAGGCAAACATCAATAAATATGCACTATAATATCCTTCCTGGTAATTCTATTGATTATTTCTATTCATTTATGAAATAAACCCGACACTTTCTTATTCAGTTCTAAACTATACATGGTGAATTATTTTCTGAGTAAAATTTTTTTTTAAATTTCAGGGTTTAAGTCCTTTTATACTCATCCTCCTTCCAGGCTTCCCAGGTAATGTCTCAAGATACTTTCAAAAATCATTTATGATTGGGGCGCCTGGGTGGCTCAGTTGGTTGAGCAACTGCCTTCAGCTCAGGTCATGATCCCGGAGACCCGGGATCGAGTCCCACATCGGGCTCCCTGCTCGGCGGGAAGCCTGCTTCTCCCTCTCTCACTCCCTCTGCTTGTGTTCCCTCTCTCGCTGTGTTTCTCTGTGTCAAATAAATAAAATCTTTAAAAAAAAAATCATTTATGATTAAAAAAATAGAAAAATAAAATCTCTTGGGATTATTAATCTGTTCCAGAGTAAACGTCATAGTTTTCAGGATTTACTTTTTATTCCTGTTTTCCAGGACTTCAAAATTTTTCAAAATCATTGAGCTATCTAGGATATTTTTCCCATTGCATGTTGTTTTAACTAATAAATCTACCTTGCATCAGAGTGGTGTCATTTTTCAATCTTATGGATTAACCTGTATCTTGGCTAATAATAATATTTATCATAAGAAAAAAATTCTGCTTTAACTTGCTGACATGATGAATGATATGGGGCTCCTAATATCAAGCCATCTTTGCATTCCAGTTATAAACTTTGTATGGGCTATGTTTATTTTTAAAATACTGGTAGATTCTAATTTTTAATTAGAATTTTTAATTAGAATCTAATTTCATTTTGGATTATGCCCTAATGTTAAAAAATGACCTTGAGCACTTTTGTTATAAATGTTACCTAACTTTGACAGATGTTGATAGCAATATTCTGCTAATTTCAAAAAGATGTTTCAAGCATTATAATCTTAGTCCTTTGCAATAATTTAAATAGAATTTAGATTAAAAAAAACTTGGATGGAATTAGCAATACTGGTTGGCTTAAGTATTAACATAATTTGGACATAATCCCTAGTGAAGGCTGTTCATGGCAGTTCTGGGGTCACCAGCATTTTTCCCAGTTGTGGTCCAAAATTCATCTGAAGCAGAGGCAGCAAATTGTGAAGTTCTTGCTGATGTGAATACAAAGTGGTGGTGGTTGGAGCAGGTGATTTTGGGGAAGTGACACTAACCATCCAGTTCATCCAGAACTACTTTGTAGATGAATATGATCCCACCACAGAGGATTCTTACTGAAAACAGGTGGTTATAGATGGTGAAACCTGTCTGTTGGATATGCTGTATACAGTTGGTCAAGAAGAGTACAGTGCCATGACAGGCTATTACAAGAGGATACGTAAAGGCTTCCTCTGTTTATTTGCCATCAATAATTGCAAATCATTTGCAGTCAATAATCTCTACAGGAAACCAATTAAGCAAGTAAAAAATTCAGATGATGTACCTATGGTGCTAATAGGAAACAAGTGTGGTTTTTCAACAAGGACAGTTGACACAAAACAAGCCCATGAACTGGCCAAGAGTTAGGGGATTCCATCCACTGAAACCTCAGCCAAGACCAGAAGGTTGTTGAAGATGCCTTTTATACTCTAGTGAGAGAAATATGTAAGTATCAAAAGAAGAAACTCAATAGCAATAATGATGGGACTCAAGGTTGCATGGGGTTACCACGCATGATGATGTAACAAATACTTTTAAAGTTATAGCATCAAAAAAGAGCCACTGTCTAGCAGCACCAACACCCTGGCCTTGAATTCCCTAGAGGAGAAGCTCCTGCTTCTTCACCAACTTTCAGTAGATCAGTACAATATGCTCTATTTGAGAAGTTCTTTGAATAACTACCCCTCACCTGGTTGTCTGACCAGAGAAATGAACACTATTTTCCACCCTGTGTTCTCCCTCAACTCACAAAAATAAAGTTCTGCCATACCAAGTTTTTCTTTTCTTTCTTTTTTTTTTTTTTTTAAGATTTTGTCTATTTATTTGACAGAGAGAAACACAGTTAGAGAGGGAACACAAGCAGGGGGAGTGAGAGAGGGAGAAGCAGGCCTCCCACTGAGCAGGGAGCCTGATGTGGGACTCAATCCTGGGTCTCCGGGATCATGACCTGAGCCGAAGGCAGCCGCCCAACCACATGAGCCACCCAGGTCAGGCACCGCATACCAAGTTTTTCATCTGAAAAGCAATTCATGCTCTGAAACAGAGAATGTAATATGAAATTCTGTAGAAAAAAATGTCTTGAACTCTAAAGTAGCAAATGCTGGTGACTTTTTTTTTTTTTCTCTTTTAATGATGAACATGGAACTGTGTTGGGTTTTGAAAAAACGTTCTAAATTACTGTTTTGCTGAGAATATAGTTAAGCTGCCATCTGCTTTATTTATAATGTTATTGGTTATGTTCTATAAATAGACACCTGCTTTGCATTCATAAATAGTAATAATAATAGTAATAATAATAATAATAATAATAATAATAATTTGGACTTAAATTTTTACCTTCTTTACCTTCACTTTTAGGAAGTTTTCTTTGTCCACTTTCCCAATTTCTTCTACAGTGATTTTTGTTTCTTTTTTTAGGTTTTGATAGTTTCTTAATTTTTGACAATCAATTTTTTTGTTAGAAAATTACATACTTCAGGGCTCCTGGGTGGCTCAGTTCGTTAAGCGACTGCCTTCAGCTCAGGTCATGATCCTGGAGATCCAGGATCGAGTCCCACATCGGGCTCCCTGCTTGGTGGGAAGCCTGCTTCTCCCTCTCTCACTCCCCTTGCTTGTTTTCCCTCTCTGGCTGTATTTCTCTCTGTCAAATAAATAAAATTAAAAGAAAAAGAAAAAAAAGAAAATTACATACTTCATTTAGGTTTTCATATTCATTTATATAGAATTGAATAAATATTCTCATTTAAAAATATTTTTTATTTTTTATGTTTTTCATTTAAAAGTTTGGTAAAAATCGTAATAAAGAAAGCTAGAATAATGTTACTTATTCATTTAAGGGAAGAGATAGTAAGGACACTATAAGCAAATGCAATTCAAGAATTGATGAAAGCATAATTTGTCATAAGATAAACAATTTTGTTCAATGAAGTCACATGGATTTATTGTTGAAGTTCAGTTTTTTCCACTTATTTGTTTTTGACTCTTACGTAATTTAACTTCTCTGAAGCCCACATTTTAAAAAGCCAGAGGAAAAAAAATGCCTGACTTAAAATAGCTTGTCAGGATCACTGAAATAATCAATATAATTAATTAATAGAGCAATAACACAGAGTAATGCTCGGTAAATTTTTTCACTTAAAATAGAGTTTGCCACTAGATACAGTTTATTTTAGAAATATTAGGATGATTCAGTGTTTTGAGTTTAAATAAAATTAAGTAAGGAAAATTAAGTGATCACCAAATAGATAACGTCAATACCAATACCTCATCTTAACAACAAAAGAATTATATAAATGATACAGACAGCAATACTGAATTTATTTTCCACAATACACCTGTAAAAGACTAGTGATATAAAAATGTTCACATATCTTAAATCATTAAATTCTAATTATCTAAGATATTAATTGGGTTAAATATTAATTGTATCAATTGGATGAAATTAATTAAATTAATTAATTAAAACCAAACTTTAATTGGTTAAATACATTTTTTTCCTTTCACATTAATCTGTGTAAAGTGAAACATCCTTTTCTTTGAAATTCGATCCTGAGTTAAATCAACCTCAGATTTTTAGCTCTGTTCAAGGAGACTTCCTAACTGCCATTTCCAACAGAAGGAAAAACCAAAAGTTCTATTTTCTATCTATTTTTGTGTTAGTGTCATACTGTTTCCCTTACTGTAGCTTTGTAGTGTGTCTTGATATCTGGGATTGTGATACCTCCAACTTTGCCCTTTTTTCCTTAAGATTGGTATAGTAATCAAAACAGTATGATACTGGAACAAAAACAGACATACAGGAAGGATAGGCAAACCAGAAATAAATCCATACCTATATGGTCAATTAATTTACAACAAAGTAAGCAAGAATATAATGGGGGAAGAATTTAAATGTGAGATGCAAAATCATAAAACTCCTAAAAGAAAATATAGGTTGGACATAGACATCAGCAAGATATTTATGGAAATGTCTCCATAACAGAAAGAAAATGAAAATAAAAGTAAACTATTGGGAGGCTCAGGTCATGAACCCAGGGTTCTGGGATCAAGCCTGCATGGGAATTCCTACTTAGTGGGGAACCTGCTTCTCCCTCTCCCTTTGCTGCTCCCTCTGTTTATACTCTCTCTTCCACTCTCTCCATCTGCCAACTAAACAAACTAACAATTTTTTTTTAAGGAAAAGGTAACCATCAACAAAAGGCAACCTAGTGAACGAGAGAAGCTATTTGCAAATGATATATCCAATAAGGGTTAAATCCAAAATATTTAAAGAGCTAATACAACTCAACATCAAAAAAAGAAGACAGGGAGGAAAAGAAGAACAACAACATGATTAAATACTGGAATTTTTAGTTCCTTTAGGACAGGAATAGGCTTTTTTCCAAAGAAGACATACAGATGACCAACAGACACACCAAATATCAGGGAAATTCAAAGCAACACCAAAATTAGATATCACTTATATTGGTCAGAATGGCTATTATCAAAAAGACAAGAAATAACAAGTCTTAATGACGATGTAGAGAAAAAGGAAAATTCATGCACTGTTGATAGGAATTTAAATTGGTTCAATCATTGTGGAAACAGTACAGAGGTTCTCAAAAATTTAAAAATAGAGATGCCCTATGATCTAGCAATTCCACTGCTGGATATTAACCAAAAGAAAACAAAAACACTAATCTGAAAATCTATATACACTTGTACGTTTATTGTAGCATTATTTACAATAGTCAAAGTATGGAAGCAGCCCATGTCCCTTGATAGATGAATGAATAAAGAAGATGTGGATATATAAATCACTCAATAATAGTGTATATATATCTCCACACTATTACTGAGTCATAAAAAAGAATGATAAATTGCCATTTGCAACAACATGGGTGGACCTAGAAGGTATTATGCTAACTGAAATAAGTCAAACAAAGATAGACTAAGCCCATATGATTTCATTAATATGTAGAATCTAAAAAACAAAAGAAATGAACAAACAACTCACCCCCACAAAGACTCTTAAATACAAAGAAAAAACTGGTAGTTGCCACAGGGGAGGTGGGTAGGGAGATCGGCAAAAAGATGAAGGGGATTAAGAGGTACAAACTTCCAGACATAAAAGAAAGAAAGCATGGGATGAAAAGTACAGAATAGGAAATATAGTCAGTAATATTTGTAATAACATTGAATGGTGACAAATGGTGACCACATTTATGGCAATAATGTGTAATTATTGAGTAATGTATAGAATTTTCAAATGAATATGTTGTACACCTGACACTAATAAAATATTGCATATCAATTATACTTCAATAAAAAAGTTAGTTCAGAATTCAAAGAGTCCTGTTATCCTGTTCTATTGATTCCCTCTGACTGCAGGTTATGCCTGCTAAAAAATAGGAAATCTGGATTTGCAATGCAACCTCTAGTTTCTAAAAAAATGCTCCAAGTTAACCAATGTATGACAAAAAATCACCCAGTTCAAGCAGTGCAATTGTCTGATACAAGATAGACTATAGTAGGACGTGTGGTGGAAATCGAAGACCAACAACATTGCTTGTGAAACAATAGTTTATCGTGTTTCATGAACGTGAGTTTTGCTAATTGCACTCAATTAAAAAGCTAGTATCAAAAATAGTTTTACTATGTATCTTATCATTTTGCCATGACATCTTTCTTACAAATTTCACATATGTGCATGTACATGTACACACATTAATATGTATTTTACCAAATGGACACCCATGTTGCTGTAGTAACTGGGTCAGGGTGGGTGCCAACTTCATATGGCCATTTGGACCTTAGTATTGATGCCTGATCCTTTGCCAAGGTTTTCCACTCCTCCAGGGTAGGGAGTGGGTGGATAATGTTATCCTTGCCTACCAGCTGGCCACAATTTTATCAGACATGTTTCAATGTTTATCTCTGAGGGTAGAAGTCTGGATGTCAGAAGCTTTGGTTCCAAAAGAACCTGGATTCATTAAATAATTTTACTCACATTTTCCCAGAGAATTTTTTGTGCTATGTATCATACGAACCAATATATTTTTTTGCATGTAATGGGAGAAAGGGAATCACCAGACTTACATATATAGAAATATTATTACTGGCTGAGTCAAAAAGACTTGTTTGTCATAAATTTCCATTCTGATGACTTAGATAAAACAAATAAAATATGTTCCAATGTGACCAGATGCCCTTAATGGCTAATTTAACTAAAATTTCCCATCACTAAGGCATATATACACTCACTTATAAACACACACATACACACACACACACACACACACACACACACTGATTTGTTTTAAATTACACCTTCTTATCGGACTGTAAACTCCATGAGGACAATGATTTGCACATTGCTATATTCCAATATCTAACACAGTTTCTAGTGCATTGTATATATTCATTAAATGTTTGTTAAATCAATTAATTAAATATGCATGTGATAATACAAAAATAATTCATTCTTATATTTTAAAGCAAAACTCATGTAAAATTTTGTTGGAACAGACTTGGCCATTCATTGATACATTATCTATGGTTGCTTTCTCATCACAATAGCAGATCTGAGCAGTTGCAGCAGAGCCCACAAAGCCCACAAAGCCTAATAAATCTACTGTTCGGCCCTTTACAGACAATGTTTGCTAGCCCATTTACCAAAAGCATAATCTTTAAATTTATATGAATAAGCATAAATTAAATGAATATTGTTATTGAATACTATTTTGTAATTTCTGGCCAGTACAGTAATACTGGAAACAGATAAAAATAAATAATGGAAAGATGCAGAGTAAGATAAAATAATGAAAAGATATTACATTTATTTGAAAAATAAACATCAATTATAAAATTATTATAATCAGAAAATGGTTTCTTGACAGTGACCTAACTATTTAATTGAAATATATTTTTGAGTGCATATAGTTCACCAGACTTTGTATTTCATAGGACATACTTTTAAAAGATGCTTATAAAATTTCACAATTTGTCTTTTTATCTTCTTTCCATCATCTTCTTTAGCCTAGGCTATTAACAATCACTCTTTAAGTACCTCTGATGGTATCCTTTTCAGGAGCATACATTTCTCAACTAATCAGGTCATTCCCCTGATTTTTGGTGGTTACACATTTTACTTGCATAAATCCCACCATACTTACTATGCTTTACAGTGTTACCTAAGTCCAAGAACCCCTCACAGTATATAGTCCAATGGTAGGGACCATGGGCTTTAACATCACCCAGTTTGTGTTCAAATCTTGATTCCATCTCTAACAAACTGCATGATTTGGACAAGTTACTTATCCCTTCTCTGCCTTCATTTCTTTATCTATAAAATGGAAATAGTAATTATATCTATGTAATTAATTGCTAAAAATTAATTTATGTAAAGTGTAGAGAAAAGTCCTTGAAAGATAGTTAGCACTCAGTAAATTCAGCTGTGATTACCTGTGCCATTTCAAGTCTTCCAAATTCATATTCCCCACCCTAGGATTACTTTTGCAATACTGAACAAACTAAGCCTATGAAAGTGATAGCTCTTTCCTTACAATGCTCCCTTTGACATCCCCACACCCGTCCTGCTGTGGTTTGGCTATGTCCTCCTTTGACTTCAGGACTCTGTCCAGAATTATGAAGATGTGAGATTTAACTCTGTTTGTAAGTCAGCCCGTTAGCCTGCCCCAGTTTCATGGATGCTGGCAGAAGACATGAGGTTCCTAGGTCAGGGACAAAGGTCTTTATTACTCGTGGTAATAGCCCAAACAGTTCCAGTATTTTCTCTGTTTCTCTGAGCCCAATTCTCACAGAATGATGTAAAGAGGGTCAAGCGACACAGGGATTGCAACCCTGACCTTAGAGAAGCTGACTTTTATGATAGCCAAAAAGCATGTCTGTTTTTCCTGCCAAGAGAGATACTATATATTCCAAGACCAAAAGCAAATCTGCTCTTTGCTCTGGAGTGAAACATTGTTATCTCTATCTTCCAAGGCTATTTTCTCTACAACATTAGTGACAAGATAGTTGGGAACAAAGGCACTCAGTGTCTCTGCTAGCAAGAGGTTTAGAAATGCAAAAGTGCCATGGGGCAATGATATCTTTATCTCCATAGAATGCTTCCATTCTGTTCTTCTTCAAGATACAGTTACTGACCCATGTAAGCTCCTTGAAGACAGATTCCCTAAATTTTTCACCACTTATCCCAATTCCTAGTATAGTTCCTTGCACATAGTAGGCATTCAGAAACATTTTTGAGCAAATTTGAGAGTCTAGTGTAAATGACATTACTTGTATTCCTAGTATTACTACCATAACCAGGTGGAGAATAAAATTTAAAAATATATCTCATTCATATGAGCAACAACTTATAAATACTTCAGCACTGTGCATACTTCATGAAAAATGTTCACTAAGTTTATAGAAATCTACAAAATGACTTTAGTGAAATAAAGAAAGATTCCGGTATATGAAGCTACATGCATAACGATGGAGCAGCACAGGCTTTGAATTGCAATGAGAAAATATGGATTTTATTTGCATCTTTGCAACTTAAAAAGCTACATGCTCTCAGGAAAAAAAGGGGAAGTCTTCATAACTTCGTATGCATTTATTCAACAACAATTTACTGATGCCTTAAGTAGGTGCCAGGTCCTTTTTCAATAGTGATTGTCCCTATTAACCAACCCCCATTATTAAGAGTGTCTTCCTAGAGCAAACCTGTCATTGATACAACAAAAGCATGTTTTTTTATTTCTATGCTTAGTGACCATGTAGGAAAAATGTTTTTGTCTTCATACAATAGACATATTATTATGCATATATTATGTATAGTATGATATAAGCTATCATACATATTACATCTATAATTATTATATGGATAATATCTTATGTAATTATCATTTTACTCTTATAAAGAAGGGCTATTCACAATATAAAATCTGATATTTGTTTTCAAAGCTAACCAAAGCAGATAGAAAACTCAAAAACGGCATAAATTTGAATTATCTCACTACAGATGAGAAATCTATACACCATTTTTCCTTCACTGTTATAGAGCCTCCTGAAAAAAAAAGTGACTAATTAATTATTTTACGCCACACAACTAAATGATAATGTTCAGTATTGGTGTAATAACCAGACCTCTGGACAAGACAGTCTCATTATCACTCCCAATAAAATAGCACTTCGGTATTCTGCAAGACTGCCGTTACTGTCAAGGATCGTTGGGTGGTGTTTACAAATAGTTAACCAGCCTTCCTCACAGCTGTTCAAAATTGAGGGCTCATGAACACTTATGCAAGCAGAGTAAAATCTTATAAGCACAGATGAGCAGGAAGAGCAGTGGTACACCAAATGCATAACAAATAAGAATTTTAATTCATCTCATCATGAAAACAATAAGAGATGAAGAAAGAGAGGACAGAGGCCCTGGATGCCCAGAATTAGAGACTTAACTCAGATCAACAGTGCCTGTCAGACTTAATGAAGATTGTTTATAAACACAAATTTGGCATATTTTAGAGCTGAATGTAAGAAATAACTGCTCAAGTGCTATTCTAGTTGTGTGGCTGGTGTTCGGGGATATTTTTAATTTAATCGTTGCTTTGACAATGGGGAATCTAGGCCACAAGGCATTCAGATACTTGTATAATTAAAGTTTCTCTGGGATACTTCACATGCCATGTTTTAGAAGATGTTTAATACTCTCTTAAGATTTGGTTACTCAATTTATATTTGTTTGTGAAATATGCAGACCAAAATCCTTAGGTGGTAGTATTTTTCTCTTTAACCCATCGTAAAAAGAACCAAGTAGCAATATCTCAATAAGTCCAACCTCCTTACTTTAGAGGAAATTGAGACAAACAGAGATCCATCAAAGTCTTCTTTTCCAAAGACCCAAACATGGTAAAGTAGCAGCTCAGGTCTCCTGCTCCTTAGTTTAGAATTATTTCTACCATTTATCATTCTTTCAAAGTGAAGTCATTCTGTAAGTGAGAATCTGGGGTGTAACATTCTAGGAAATCAAAATTATCAATAGATATAACATAAAGAAACCCAATCTTCATATGCTGCTTCTGAGAAGCAATGGACTTTGATATTTCATAAGTCCCAGTTTCTTTTCCTACTGTCATTTAATGGCAGTGGCACATTCATTTTGAGGAAGATTTAATTAGATGAGATAGGACAATAAAATTTCATCTACATTTTTATTTTCATATTTAAATTTAAAATTAAAATTTAAGGGGCGCCTGGGTGGCTCAGTTGGTTGGACGACTGCCTTCAGCTCAGGTCATGATCCCGGAGATCCGGGATTGAGTCCCACATCAGGCTCCCTGCTCGGCGGGAAGCCTGCTTCTCCCTCTCTCGCTCCCCCTGCTTGTGTTCCCTCTCTGGCTGTGTTTCTCTCTGTCAAATAAATAAAATCTTTAAAAAAAAAATTTTAATTTAAAATTTAAATTTAAAAACTACACTTAAAATCTAGTTTACTCCCTTTCTTTTTTTATTTTTATTTTATTTTTTAAGTGTTCCAAGAGTCATTGTTTATGCCCCACACCCAGTGCTCCATGCAATATGTGCCCTCAGTACCCACCACCAGGCTCTCCCATCCCCCCACTCCCTCCCCTCCAAGACCCTCAGTTTGTTTCTGAGTCCAAAGTCTCTCATGTTTTGTCTCCCTCCCCGATTTACCCCGCTTACTCCCTTTCTAATAAGGAACCTTAGATTTTTTTCAAAATACAAAATCGCATTTTTATCCATCCTCTTAGGTAAGTGTACATTGATTAATGACTTCCAATGTAGTAATATAAAATAATAATTTGGGGACCTTCAAGCACATCTATATTCATTCAAATATTAGTTTTATTTTACAGATTTTTTTCAGTCACTGTACTTATTTTCTCTTATTTCACTGATAGTAAAATGGTAAGAATTAGTAAGACATTTTTAATACTCAATTTTATTTAATTTTCATTAGTGAGAAAAAGAAATTCAATGAGTCTCTCTCTGATCCTCAAGCAAGCCTTAAGGTACATATAAACTATATAATCATTTTCTAGTTTGCATTCTTCTTTATATTACATGCTGATGCAAAATTAACTCTGACCCATTTAATATAATAACTTGGTAGAGTACCATCTTTAATACCTACCCTACATATGGTCACTATCTTAATACCTTAAGACTCTGAGTTCATGAAAATATTATTTGCCTTCACAATGCCTACAGAACAAAGTCTAAATTTATAAGAAATATTTTTAAAACATCATGGTTTTGCCTCACATACTGTAGTTCTTGTTATTCTCCAGCAACAAACATTCTGTTCACATAGGTAAGTTTCTCTACTAACTCCTACCATTTAGATAATGCATTTCTTCAATGGATATTTATTGAAACAACATTGCTATATATAACATAACAAGTGTAGTAACAACTAACTTATGTAAGATAACTTCATAATCAATCAAACAAAAATATTAGTTATTAAAAATAAGTTATTAATATAGTAAGTTAAGTACAGTATGTGCAAGTTATTTAATGGACACTGTGGGAAATACATGAATATAATATAATTGCTGGCTGAAGTAATTTCAATGCCCACTGAAAACATTAACATTCTAATGTGGAACCATAGATAAGTAAATATTTTAAAATGTAGTTTAATTAATAACTTAATTTTGATTATTTATTATTCCAGTGGTACAACCTTTCTATGCCCTACTCCCATCTCTCATTGCAGAGTTTCCAATCTCTATAATGCTAACATTAATCAAAAGAAAATTGAAGTAGCTTTATAATTCCAAACAATATGGACTTAGAACAAGGAATATTATAGCACTGCATAATGACAAGGAATCAATTCTCCGGAATGATACAGCAATGCTAAATGTATATGCACCTAACAACAAAGCATCAAAATATATGAGATAAAAATAGAACTGCAAGAAGAAATTTTTAAAAATCTACTAGGGTAGCTGGAGATTTAAATGCCTCTCGTTAATTGACAGGCAAACCAAAAATCAGTAAATAAACAGACAGAAAATCAGCAAATTTATAGATAACTAGAGCAGCATTATTAATCAGCTGGATCTAATTAATATTTATAGAATAGTCCATCTAAAAACAGTAAAGTGCATACTCTTCTGAAGCTCACATGAAACATTCTATAAAATAGAGTACATTCGGGGCCACAGAACAGTTCTTAACATATTAAAAGAAATAGAAATCATATAAAATTTGTTTTCACACAGTAGTATCAAATTAGAATCGATAACAAAAAGATGATTGAAAAATCCCCCAACATTAACCCAGTTTTCAATAATACATGGCTCAGAGAAAAATTCAAGAGAAATTTTATTTTTTTTTAATATTTTATTTATCTATTTGACAGAGAGAGCACAAGCAGAGGGAGCCACAGGCAGAGGGTGAGAGAGAAGAAGACTCCCTGCTGAGAGGGAGCCCAATGCAGGGAGTTGAACTAAAGGCAGATGCTTAACTGGCTGAGCCACCCAAGTGCCCATCAACTGAAATTTTATAAAAATATTTTTAACTAAGTGAAAGTGAAAGTACAACATATAAAAATTTGTGGGATACAATAAAAACAGTGCTGAGAGGGAAATTTATACACTAGAAGCATACATTAGAAAAAAGGAGATCTAAAGTCAGTAAATGAAGCTTCCATCTTAGTAAAAAAAGAGAAATAAGGACAACGTATACTTAAATCAAGTAGAATAAAAAAAAATAAAAGGGCAGAAATATATGAAATTGAAAGGAGGAAAACAATAGGGAAAATGAAACCAAAATCAAATATTTGAAAATATCAATAAAATTGATGAGCTTCTAGCTTGACTAGCCAACAAAAAGGATGAGAAATAAAAATTACATACATAACAAACAAACAAAAAAGTCATCATTACTGATCCTGTGGACATTAAAAATATAATGAGGGAATACTATAAACAACTCTATGTTCACAAATTTAGTAAGACAGATGAAATAGACAAAGTCCTTGAAAGACACAGAATATACAATTCACAAAAGGAAATTAACCCTATGTCTATTAAAGAAATTTTATCAATAATTAATAACCTTCCAAAAAAGAAAGCACCAGGACAAGAAGGTTTCATAGGTGAATTCTACCCCAAATTTAAGGAATAAATATCATTTTTTTTCACAATTTCTTCCAGAAAATAGAAGCTATAGAGGATATTTCTGCACTTATTATTTTAGTTCAGTGTTACTTTAATACCCAAACCAGATAAACATATTACAAGGAAACAAAACTACATAATAACATCTCATGAATACACCTATAACAATTTTCAACAAAATATTAGTATATATAAGCCATAAAGAACTACACACCACAAGAAAATGGGATTCATTCCAGGTATACAATTCTAGTCTAACATTCAGAAATCAGTCAATTGATAGGAAAAAAGAAGAAAAATCCTGTTCTATCAGTTATCACAGAAAAGGTTGTGAAAATGCAGTACCCGTTCATAATAAAAACTCTCAATAAACTAGGTAGGAAGAAAGAGGATTTCTTCAGCTTGATAAGGAACATGTACAAAATAACTAAAGTCAATGTAATACTTAACATTGAAAAACTGGACTTTTTTGCAAAGATTGGAAACATAGCAAGGATGTTTTCTCTCACTGCTCCAATTCAACATGATACTTGGAAGTCCTAGTTTGTACAATAAAACAAAAATAGAAACTGACAGGCAAGGAGATTTGATAAGGGAAAAAAAAAAAAAAAACAAGAACACAACTGTCTTTATTTTCAGATAGCATGGTTGTCTATGAAGAAAATTCCCCCCAAATCTACAAATAAATTCCTGGAATTAATAGGCAAATATAATAAGGTAACAGAATACAAGTTCAGATATACAAGACAGTTTCTTCACATGCAGCTGCAATGAGAAATTAGAATTTGAAATCTTTTTAAAAAGCACCACTTGTAATAGTACCCAAAATATGAAAACCTTAAGTGTAAGTAATAAAATATGGACAATATTTATATCCATAAAAGTATAGAACATCAATGATAGAAATTTTAAAATATGTAAATGGATGGTGATATATTATACTTTCCTTAGATATTATACTCTCCTGTTATTTTTGCTAAGGAAGGTAT
>PITA01004529.1:85584-122231 GCA_004023965.1 Spilogale gracilis
AAGAAAGGGAAGGAAGGAAGGAAGGAAAGGAGGAAAGAGAGAGAGGGAGAAAGAAAGAAAGAAAGAAAGAAAGAAAGAAAGAAAGAAAGAAAGAAAGAAAGAGAGAGAGAGAGAGAGAGAGAGAAAGAAAGAGAGAAAGGAAGAGGAAGGGAGGGTGGGAGGGATGAAGGAAGGAAAGAAGGGAAGAAGGAAAGAAGGAAGAAAAGATGGAAGGAAGGAAGGAAGGAAGAGAGGGAGAAAGGAAGAAAGGGAGGGAGGGAGGAAGGAAAGACAGTAGTCATGATTGCATAATTTTGGGACTATAGCAGAAACCACTGATAAAAAAAAGTCAACATCAGACACCTGTAGAATCTATTAGGACTATATGAATCTCTGAACAGAGGGAGAGCTATGCATTTTTTTCCTGTTTTTTTGTTTGTTGTTTCTTTTCTTTTTTATTTTAAATTTTTATTTTAGTTCCAGTTAGTTAATAGACAGTGTTCTATTAGTTTCAAGTGTACCTTTTTATGTATTTTTAATGATATATGTTTTTAAATATTAAAAATTTTAATTCCAGTTATTTACTCTAAGGATTTATTTTTTTAGTTTACAAAGTGAACTGTTATTTGTAGAAAACAACGGGGAGAAATTTCATGTCTCATGAATCAGAAGTCTCAATCTTGGTAAGATGTTAATTACTTTTAGCCTGAGCTATAGATTCAACACAATGGCAATCAAAATCTTCACATATTATTTTGTAGATATTGACAAACTGATACCAAATTTTTTTAACTTAAAAATATTTTATTTATTTATTTCGGCAGATTGAGAGAGAGAGAGAGCACAAGTAGGTAGACTGGCAGACAGAGGGAGAGGGCGATGCAGTCTCTCTGCTGAGCAGGGAGCCAGTCATGAGGCCTGATCCAGGACCCTGGAATCATGATCTGAGCCAAAGGCAGCCTCTTAACTGACTGAGCCACCCAGGTGTCCTAATACAAAAATTATATGTAGAAATCAGAAGACATAGAATAGCCAACAAAACCTGAACAAGAATTAAGTTAGGGAATTATCACTACCCAATTTCAAGATTTGCTATTAACCTACAGTGATCAAGATAATGTGGTATCAGTGGAAAAATAGTCACACGGTTAATGAAACAGAGTGAAGGACTCAGATATAGTCCATACAAAGATAACCAACTGAATTTTAACAAAGGTGCAAAGTTAATTCAATCGAGAGAGAATAATCTTTTTAATAAATAGTTCTGGGATAATTAGTCATACAAATACAAAACAAACAAACCTTTGACACAAATCTTACACATTAAAAGACTAAATGAATCACACACCTAAATGTAATTTGCAAATTATAAACCTTATAAAACAAACCATAGGAGAAAATCGATGTTTCCTGGTTTCAGTAATGAGTTTTTAGATACTCATTACCAAAGTATGAGCCATGAAAGAAAAAGTTAAAAGTTAGACTTTATTAAAATTAAAATCTTCTGCTCTGAGAAAGACACTATAAAGAAAATGCAGAGTGGGAGAAAATATTTGAAAAAACAGGTAGGTAGTAAAGGACTTGTATCTAAAAATATACAAAGAACTTTTAAAAATCAGCAAAAGGAAAACAAAACACCCAGTTCAGAAGTGAGCAGAAGATTTGAACATATCTCTCACAAAAGAAGATATCCAGATGAAAATAAGGATATAAAAAGAGGCTCAACTTCATTTGTCATTAGGAAGAGAAGGTGGCATACGTGAAGCACAAAAGATTCTTAGAGTAGTCAAACTATTCTACATGATACCATATAATGGTGAACTCAAAACATTAGGTATTTGTCAAAACTCACACAACTTTATAGCACAAAATATACAACTTAATGTCTGCAGATTTTAAAAAGAAAACTATTTATGAGGTTAAAGAATTCCAAGATGGAATGCATACTGTGATGGTAAAAAGAAAAAAAAATCTAAATGCATTACAAATGTGAGATAACCTCAGTGAATGGGGTAGGGAAATAAATTGTTGATTTAAACATTTTAGAAATGAGTTCAGTCTGTAAGACGAGAATCAAAAAAATAATCTAGTTAATAAATAATTTCATGCAGGAGTTTGAGTTAACAATTCTGAAGCCACTATACATGTACACTAGAATTTGACAAGCAAATAAGTAAATGAAGGATTGGTGGGAGCTAGGTTTCTCAGTATTGGAATGAGAAGTTTCAAATAAGCAAAGGGAGAAGGCTAGAACAATCCTTATGGTGATGGATTAGATGAAAACATCAGTGTAAACTCATGTTTAGTTTGATATATATACAAATGATTACATATGAAAATATTTATAGATTTGTGTATATACATGAGGTAGTATGCATACATACTTCCAGCTCTGCCTGCTGAGTCTGGAAGCAACAACATCTTACTAATAGCAAGTACACCTAGTACTCAGCTCTTGGTTTCTAATACTATTCTCAATCAAAGGCCTCAGGGATCCTTGGAGAATGGGCTTATTCTAGGAGTCGGACAGAAAATTTATAAGATGAATCTGTAGCATTTTGTAGTGCTGGAAAATAAGGAAGTGCTAACACACACATACACATTGATAGAGTTATACTAAAGGGACATAAGATCTAACTAAAAGAGCTCCTAATGATCAAAACTGGAAGATTATAACCATCAAAATATTGTGGGATTATAATACAAAGAATAAAATAAATACTCATGAGTACTCTTCCCAAAATTCATATGCTGAAGCCCTGCCCCTCAATGTTATGAAATGGGGATGTTAGGAGATACTAGGACTAGATGAGGTCATAAAGGTGGGGCCCTGGTAAGATGGGTTTTTATTAGTGTTTTTATTAGAACAAACACTAGAGAGTTCTATCCCTGTGTCCACACAAAGAAGGGATCGGGTGAATACACAGCAAGATGGTGGTCACCCACAGTCAAAAGAAGAGTTCTTAGAATGATACCTATATTACCAGCATCTTGATTGTACATATAGATTCAAATAAGGGGCTAAAAAAATGAATGAAAAAATAGATAAATTTCCCACACATAAGAATTACACATAATGTATGTAAATACTCCCTCTTGAAGAGGCATAATTCCCCTACTCCTTCAGTGTATATTCTGTATAGTGACTTCCTTATAAAGTATAAGATGGGGAAAAACTCTTCCTTTATAAGAGAAATCTGACACCCATGACACCAGCCAGGTAATCAAGATTAACATCAACAGTGATAAGTCATATGGATAGTATCTACTCTTTTTTTATTAATTTTTATTTTTTCCAAAAGATAGTATCTACTCTTGACATGATGTGATGTGAATGACACTTTACCTCTGTAATCATCCTCCCAAAACCCCATAACCTCAGTATAACATGAGAAAAACATCAGAGACATCCTAATTGAAGAATATGCTCTAAAATACCTGACTAGTACTTCTCAAAACTGTCAAGGTCTTCAAAAATAAGAAAAGCATGTGAAACTATCACAGTAAAGTAGCCTAAAGAGACATGAATGTAATATGATATCCTAGATGGGATCCTAGAACAGTAAAAGGACATCAGGTAAAAAACTATGAAAATCTGAATAAAATATGGACATTAGTAATAATAATATGTTAATATTGATTCATTAGTTGTGAAACTAAACTATACTAATGTAAGATATTAATAATGTAAACCTAAAACTATTGTAAGGTAAAAAAATGTACTTAAAAATAATTCGGTAACATTGTTAATAGTATTAGGCTTCCCATTTATCTATGTATTCTTTCTGTAATATGATTATACTTCTTGAACCACTGAAGTTATAACTTGCTTTGGCCAATCAAATGTGAGTAGAAGTAGTTAGGGACCTTATAGCAAAAAACCCATAAAGAAGCATCATCTAATGTTAAGTATTTCTCTTGCATGAATTTAGCAATGCCCTAAATAGAAGCTCTTCTTTCAGCCTGGATCCACGAATGAATATATCTTATGGAAATGAGTTACAACTGGCTCAGTCTATATTCATCAGCCAATGAGAATGAGGGATACACCTTAGTCATAATAAGCTACTAAGATTTTGTCATATTATAGTATAACTCAGCAAAGATGATCAATTAATAAATTTGAATATAGAAGTAGTATCCTGCTGAAACAAGAACACCAATATATGCGCCATTGGGTTTGGACTGGGTAGTTGGTGGAGTGGGTATTTACTGTTGATTAGAGAGATGGCAACCCATTGTGCGTGTGCACAGGTGAACACATTATATAACCGTTGCCTCTGATAACTTAGAGGATAGATAATATAGTGAATGAGGTCTGTGGCTAAGTTGGAAAACAGAAAGCTACTTGTGCTATTCAATGAATTTGATAAGGTACTTTAAGAAAGAGAGGCTAACTGAACATAGTAAGAAAAATAAAAAAGAGATGAACTCAAAAAAGAATTGGTCGGTTTACTAAGAGGTATGAACAATGTAATTTTTTACAATTTCTCTAAGTAAAATACATTAGGAAGTTTTAATAACAGAGGCCAATTAAAACTCAGTCTGATGGTAAAGACTAATCTGGGAGGAGCTAAAACCTGTTGGTAAAATTTAGAAGTCACTGATGTGGTACCCAGTTAATCCTTCCAATTGGATAAAATGTCTCCAAGAAAAAGAAATTCAGAGTGAGACTCTCCCACAGAATCCTGGCAAATTTAAAATATTGTCAGTTAAATCTAGAAAGAAAGGCAATTTATAAGGGAGGGGGAAAAAAGTTCATCCATAAACACTGGAAACTGACTGTAATCAAAGAGTTAAAAATATTACTATGTTTTTGAAAAAGTTGTGCTAACACCCTAAATTAATACTTTCTTTCAGACTTGAAATTCCCTTTGTGTATTTGGGTTGTCAGAGTTAGTAAATAAAAACACAAGATGCCTAGTTAAATCTTAATTTAGATAAACATTTTTTTTTAGTACAACTATGTCCCCTACAATTTTGCAACATACTTTTACTAAAATATTTGTGATTTATCAAAATTCAAATGTAACTAAGAATCCATATTTTGTCTGTTAACCCCATTTGGGGATCAAAAGTTCCACAGGCATAAAATAGACTGAAAACCCTTCTGAGCTCTCAAAGAGGGCATATTCTTTCATATCTTCTTCAGACGTAACCAAAGAATAAAATAAAAAACTAATGTCATTGCAGAGATCATATCCAAGAACCATCACAAATAAGACTGAGGAGCTAGTCCCAGGAAATAACACTCCATCAAGAAATGTCCTATTTCCCTCCAGTACTATGTGATCTGCATCAGGTATACCTTCATCCCATTGAGGCAAGTTTGGCTATGTGACTGACTGTGGCCAGTAGCATGTGACTGCAAGTAACTTGTGACATTGATAAGCAGCAACTTTAAAGCATAATCACCTGATATGGAATTGTTCTTTGCCCTCTGGCACCAGATCAGAAGCATCCCAGCAAGTATCTTCTCCTTCACTCTGCATTGCATAATGAAGGAAACAATTGGAACAGCCCAAGACTTACCCACAGCTAACATGTAAATAAGCAAGGAATCAATATTTTGGTGGGTGTGGAACTCACTAGAGGAGGAGGGAGGAAGTCACTAGATTTTGGTTTTTGGGTTGTTTATTAATCTGACCAATACATGTATTAATGGGTTTTGGAAAAGCATCCATTTATCTTCCTCCTTCCCTCCCTCCCTTCCTCACTCCCTCCTTTCCTTTCTCCCTTCCGCACTCCCTCCCTTCCTTCCTCCCTTTCTCCCTCCCTTCCTCACTCCCTCCCTTCCTTTCTCCCTTCCTTCTCTCCCTTCCCTCCTCCCTTCCTTTTTCCTTCCCTTCCCTTCCCTCCCTCCCTCCCTCCCTCTCTCCCTCCCTTCCTTCCTTCTATCCTTCTTTTCTTCCTCTGCCCCGCCTCTCTTTCTTTCCAGTCACAGAGGAGCAGTACTTTATTATAGCTATAACAGACCTTTACAGTTAAATGTCTTATTAAATCCAGATTAAATGGTTTGCCCAAGGTCACAGAATAAGACAAAACTTGGATTCAGTTGTTTATTTGGCTCTTAACATGAGTTTGTTGCTGGTCAAGAGTCAAAGAAAATTAAACAGTCCCTGACTTCAAAGAACGAATCTCTTTACTAGGAAGATAAGTTTTACGCATATATGTGCATGCACACACAAACACAAACACACAGACTCTCCATGTTGCTTGAGTTACAGCCTTCACAGTACTTCCCATCATGTGTTACTGTACTGCTTCCCCCTGCTGTCGCCCATGCAGGCATGCCTTGGATGCCTCTCTTTTCACACTTAAACACCCTCCGTATATTTTCTTTCTTTTCCAAGAGAAGCTCTGCAACCTGTTTTACAGTAACATATTTCTCATTTCTAATACAAAATAATGTGTTCATTGGATTACAGTTTTATAAATATGACTTGGGCCTGATATTACTAAGATTTTTGCCAAAATGCATAAATTAATCTAATAAAAGTAAAACAAAAATAAAGTTTTATTCTAATCAAATAATTTTAGTTGTAAAAAAAAATAAACATTCTTTACAACATATTCCAACAAGAAGCAGGGGAAGTTTTTTGATGGATTTGGAAGAAATGGAATGTGGACTCATGGGAACTAACACATCCTAAAACAGCTACATTAGCCTCATGTCTTTCTGATCCAAAAGGTCTCTTGTTTCTGAGCAACTGTTCCTTTTTTTTTTTTCTTCCTGTCTGCAGTCAAGGTTTTTCTTTCCCACCCATTCTATTTATTCACAATTTTGGAGGTGGCTTTAATTTAATGTTGGTTCTGCCAAAAATTTTCATGACTTGTTCAATCCAGAGCCCTTCATCTTCTGACCGGTTTCTGTGACTTGGGGTGGTGGTGCACTGATTGACTACTGATTGGATTCCCTTAAATCAGATGTCCATTTCAGTCTAATTACCTATAACCATGGAGGTGGGGTCATCTGGTACGTAAGATAGCTCTTCCAAGAGTTTGAAGAAGACAAAGTATAAGTATAGGATATAAGTATGGCAGTCAAATTAAATTGACATGTCCCAACACAAAGGCATGCTTACTAAAAGCAACATCCATATCATACACACACACACACACACACACACAAAGACACACATCAGGATATCAACAATTAACAGATATATATACCTATGTATATTTTTTTATCAGGGCTTCATAAACTTTAAAAAATTTCCCAAGAAGACAAATTGACAAATGTATTATATTTTGGCTTTGTTCTGTTTATTGAATATTCTAAAATTGATTTTTTTATTAATTTAAATTTCATATGAGATTCGGTTGTTGAAATTTAGGAGGTAGTTGATGTAATTAGAGGCATTTTACTTATTACTTTTGTTTTGATCTGTTGGTGATTTGAAAAATCTTAATTTCTGAGTGAATTATGAGATAATTTTATTGCTTGAGTTTATCTATTTCTGTATAATTAGGATATAGTAATTTAGTTGATATCTTTTCTGTTTAATTGAGTTAACAATGTCTGCTGGAAATACAATCCTATTAGCTGATTTGAAGGAATGTTTATAATTAATTTTCTTATTAGGACCAATTGGATAATTATCATAGGACTCTCGTCTCCTGAATTTCAGTATAAAATACTACCAATGAATAAAAAAATACACTGAAAAGAGTTTGCATTCATTGACAAAACACCAAGGGTCTAGTGAATACATTTAAATTAATGGTGAGTTTAAGAAGATAAAACTTATGTTATAACATTTTAAGAAATATTTTGTGTGTGAATAATATGCATTTAAGAATAAAAATTTTCTACTTTAACCATTGTGACTAGTTTAAAAAGTAAAAAAAAAAAAGTAGGAGATAGATGCTTCTACATTTTCCTTATCTATTAATGTCAGTTGAACATCTTACACAAAATGAGTAAATGTAGGAAATGTGTTAAACATAGTACCTGAAAAATAACAAGAACTAAATAAATATTATCTTTTGTTACCATCATTATAATTATCTTGATTTTCATCATTAGTCTGTTCTCTGGATATGTAACAGCATAATAAAGGTAATTCAAAGTAACATGTATTTTATTGTTTCAATGATGATTATCAAAATTTTAATTAAAAAAATCTTGACTTGTAAAGGGTCATATGAATGATCTCACAGATAAATGCAATTTTTAACCTAAGTTTATTTTGCACATAATAGCCACCCAATTCCAAAGTTTTTTCTTAGGTATGACTTAGTGGAAATTTTCCTGTGATTTTTACTTCCTTTTCTTCAAAGGTACAAGCATTTTGGAAAACCTTAGGTTGGAGAAGTTTGGTAGCAGATAAAAAGATTAAAAATGACAACTTCATGCTAACTAAAGATATATCAGTACAGAACCACACATTTTGATCACTTTCTGGTCCTGCTTAATCAAAAAAGATTTTCTATTATTTATGATTAAATTTTTATAAACAAATATGCACTTTCTGTGGATAGTGTAATAGCATCCAAATTATCTTGATTCCCCCCCATAAGCTAGCATTGTCCATAACACTTTGTCCATGCACACATACACAATTCCAATCTACTCAGTGCCATACAAAACATGGAAAAGAACCATTTTAGGAAACAGATCTAATTGAAATGCAAAGACATATAAACAAAATGGAAGAAAAAAATTAGAAAATCTTCACTTTTCAAAGACATAAAATATTCAGAATTTTTATTACCCCAACCAAAATGACCACCCCAAGTTTTTTTTTTAAAAATCACAGATCTAATCCCTATGGTACAAACTGGAGAAGAATGTGTCTTCTGTAATCAACTTCAATGTAACAATAACAAGCTTACAATGGCAAATTTCAGGCAGAGAATATTATGGGATATTCACAATGAAATTTTAGTCAAAGAAGTGGACTTAAAGAAAAGTGAAATTCCAGAAGATAATATTCAAAATAAATGTAATGAATGTTATCTGAGAGAAAGAAGTCCAATTACATGTTGGTTACCAACATTAAATATGTAAATGTACATATAATAAGAGAGGATGAAAATTCACATATACATTAAAGTTTTTTAATTGAAATTAATGTGAAGAATTTAGAAATACTATATTTAATTTTAATTTCCAAGGAAATGGATTTAAAGCTATTCAAACAAAATACCTTTCAGAGAAAAGAGAGGTATAAACCACACAAAAGATTAAATTGCAGTCAAGCAAATCTGTTCATGAAGCTAAAGTCAAAACCACTGTAAATTTTGTAGCTTTTATCTTTGTTTCAGTCCTCAGCTCTTTCATTAGTTTAACATCTATGCTAGAAAAAATTCTCAATTACTATAAAATTACGAGCAGATCAAAATGCTGGAGATAGGACAAACAACTTTGTGAGAAAGTCGAAAATAATGATGTTCTCCCAAAGAAAAACTATTTTTATGGACTTTGTTTTTCATTTTCTTTCTTATGAATCTCTAAGGTTTCCATTGAAATTTATATCATGTCAGAAGTGAAAAACAAAATGGAATAGCTATTTTTTCCACTTCATAACCTTCATGAGTAAAACATTCATCTTTCTTGCTAAAAAAAGGGAAGAAAAAAGACACTACCTTCATAATAATCCTTAACTTTTTCTTCCTGATACTTTGCATCAGAAAATACAGTAGATAGGCTCTAATAGAAAATGTTAAGGGCTTCTGATATATTTTTTAATGTGTTGAAAATAATCACTTATTCAAGTTTTGTCACCCAACTCTTCGTAAACACAAAGTATTTTAAGGCATAGCACTGATAAATCATAGTTGAAAAAAGTCTGTTTTGGTTTGCTAAGTTTTCAATCTTGTTCCAAATGAATGAAAATCATACAAAACATTTACAATATTCTTTCTTAGTCATAAATTTGGAGATAAAGTATACCAGAAAATATTTGTAGTTGGATGTTGATATGAAATACCAGACTACTATAAATAAGCATATAAATAACACTATTTAAATGGCAAATATATTCCATTACCAATTGGTTTGAGTCATTTAAATACCTTACACTGTGCTTGCCTCTTGGTAATTATACCAATTAGATTGGAGAATCATTTATCAGGGTGCCAATTAAGTGAATTCTACACTTCCTGGGACTTTTTAAAAAAATCTAAATTAGACATAGTAACAACTCCTATGTTTATGGGTACTTTAGTTGACTCTTGATTGTGTAACATGGAAGTAAATTAACCAGGGCTTCATACTCCATTTCCTAAGGATATAGTTAGCTGTGGACATACTTTATTCATTGAGTTCACTCTGCTTTTTGAATTTCAAAGTAAAAAACTTTAACCAAAAATATTAGCTTGGAATCTTACTTTTAATTTGTTTAAAAACTGATTTCAATGAACATTTTCCTTTTAGCTAATACTTGAATTTAAAGGTTAATTAATTTAATGATTCCTGGGTTGGTAGACATGTAATTATGGTTGATTGCGAATGTGTGATTTTTTTCTTGACACATTTTTCAGAAGATGCAGAAGATTGAGTTAAGATTTAACTGACATTTGGTAACAATGACAGAACTTTTTAAATGCTTATGATAAAAGTATTGCTAAAATCCTTTCAGCTATTAAAGTCTTTATAACTATATTTTTAAATTATGAAAGTGAAAGAACATTTCTAAAGTCTTTTCTACCATTTAATTAAGAAGGGAGATGTTATTAACTGTTTTAATCATTCTATGAAGAGAAGGACAAAAATTCTTTTATTTTTGTCATTCCAAATAGTTCTACCTAGTCAACCATTTAATATTAGGCAGGTACAGAAAAAAAAAGTTTAATAATTCACCTCTCTATTTATTTTTGTAGAACTAACATTTACAATATTTTAACTATATAATAATAAAAACATGAGAGAAGAACAGTTCTGGAACAGAACAATTTTGCTAAAATACTCCAAGTCATTTTTCTGTGGCAAGTATCCATAAACACAAGTGTTTTCATTAAGTTATACATAATGTTGATGTTGGTCAAAGAAATCCTCAAAAGTGTTTTAAGAGAAAAATTGGCTCTGATGTTAAGTCATCAGTTAAGTGATTATCTCATACACCAACTAGCCCTTTTTGTGATTGTGTAGATCAAGTCTAGGCGGACCAATGCAGTGGAGTTTTTGAGAGTATTATATTGCCAAAATGTAATCTGATAGTGTAGAGGAGTTCTTATATATTTATACAATAAATAAGATAGTTTTCACAAGGTGGGGAGAAGTCAGAAGAATTAAAATCTTGATTGAATTTGCAGAGACATACATGATGAGCAGATATGAGATATGGCCTTTGAGTAGTTAAGTGTCACACTAATTGAAAACACATGTTTTATAAATCAAGCTGGATGATCATGCATCATAATAACTGGAATAACTGTAGCACAGGACCTAAAATAATCAAATAAATAATTTCAGATCTTGAAGTTTAGGTGTCAATGAATCAATTCTGAATTATATACAGGCTATTAGTCTACTTGCAAAAGTCAGAGAGAACCCATTATGATTAATTACAGTCCTTGTAAATGTTTCTTTTTATACCTATTTACTTTTATGAGTTGTACCACCAAGAAAACACCTTGAAATTAATATACTTAGTATCCATAAAGAAAGAAAACTTAAGCTAGCTTTTGATGAATTTAATACAATATAGCATACACTTGAGGACCTATTATGTGTAAGATACTGTCCTGAAAACCTGAGGAAGTATAAATATGAACACAAAGTACTTTTAAGACCCAAGAATTAGAAAAAGTTGACAAGCAAATGAATTATGTTATAGAATAAGATGAATACCAAAGTACAAAATGGTTCAAGAGAGTTTACCAAAAGCTATGATCATCTTAGATTGTTAGGATCAATCAAGAAAAACGTCCAAAGGAGTGGTCTCTGCTGTTTACAGCCTAGATTAATTTGGAACATGATAAGAAAAGCATATGGTCCAGACTTGTTGACATGTTGTGAAAGTGGAGAAAGAAGTGGAAAACAAAGCAGAAAAGATAGACTGAAGTTAACTTGGAGAACCATGAATAACATGCTGAGAAACCCCAGCCAGAAAAAATGACATTTCCTTTTCTGTCATGAAATAGATCACAGTAGACAATTCTTTGACAGTAAACAGCTGTCATAATGAGGGAGAATATAGACAACATGCTGCAGTCTTTAATCATTAGTCATTCACTGAAGACCAATCACGTGTCAGTATTATTTTAATTCTGAAATTTGTGTCCTCCATGGCAGTACAGAAATTACAAGTAGTGTCCTGTCCTTCAAATAGTGCAAAAATGAATGATTAAAAATAAACAAGTGAGGAGCCTGTTAAAGTGCAGTATAAACAGTGTTAGGATATGATCAGGAAATACAACGGTGTTTTGGTTATCTATTCCTGCATAAGAAACCAGTAAACAGTGATGTTGCAAGAGAAACTGTTACTCCTTCTATATTCAAATGTTGAATTACTAACCCCCAGAACCTCAGAATGTGACTATGTCTGGGGACAGGGCCTCTAAAGGGGCAATTAAGTTAAATTAATTAATTTAACTTAAGGCAATTAAGTCATATAGGTGGGCTCTAATGCAACAAAACAAGAGCCATCATGAAAAGAGATTAGGACACAGATCAAAAGACGATGTAAACACACCAAGACAAAGACAGAGGACTTGGAAGAAACCAACATCACCAAGAATTTGATCTCAGATCTCTAGTCTCCAAAACTGGGAGAGAATAAATTCCTGTCATTTAAGCCAATTTGTGATACTTGGTTATGGCAGATCCAGCAAACTAGTGCAAATGGCCTAAGACAATATTCATTTAATTTTCTCCTGAATCTAGGGCTTGATTAGATCAACTATCAAGTTCTACCTTATGACTTCTCATGTGGTATAGTCATATGGCTCCTGCTTTCTTCCCTATCCTTCCTCTTCTCTCTCTCTTTTTCCCATCCTTTCCTCTCCCTGTGGTCTTCCCAAATGGTACTTTAACAGTAGCCAGATTTCTTACATAGCAGCTGAAGATTCCCATAGTAAGCGTCCTAAGAGGAACTATAGTCACATGGCCTTTACTAACCTTGCTTCAGAAGTCACACAGATTCACTTCACTGAGATGTATTTGTATAGGCAGCATATGCAAATGTATTTTAAAACTACTGTTCTCTGGGGGCACGTGGATGGCTCAGTTGGTTGAGTACCCAACTCTTGATTTCAGCTCAGGTCATGATCTCAGGGTCTTGGGATAGAGCCTTCTGTTGATTCTGCACTCAACATGGAGTCTGCTTCAGGATTTCCCTCTTTCTTCCTCTGCTCCTCCCCCTGTTCATACTCTTTCACTCTCTAAAATAAATAAATAAATCTTAAAAACAACTCCTGCTGTCCACCCTGTAGCTAAAAATTGCTTACAGTCTTCCCATATGCAAAATACACTCAACCCTTCCCCAAATCCCGCAAGTCTCATCTGTTATGGCATCAGGTTTGGGCTTGAGGCCCAGGATTTTATCATTTACAAGCCTGGATGTGGACCAGGTCTGTGATATAGTTCCTCGGTTACATAGCTCCTTGAAAACTTTTCTGCTCAATCTGAAAGCATACTAAGTAAAGAAAGAATTTACCTGTACCTTCCACTGTACATCTAACATATGACAGTGTGGAGAAAAGGATAGGATATTCACAACCAAATGGGAAGTGGGGAAGCAAGAACACATACCAGTTACAGGTCCTCAGCCAATTCTGTAACCCAGCTTGGCAGATGTTGCCAGTTTCTTGATTAAGTGTCTTTCCTATGTGGGGCTCACTCTCCATAGCTCTTGGGTCTGCCATCTGAGATCTTAGTTCCACTTTATGATTTCACTTTACTCTTCCATAATATGTAGCCTTGTTTGAAGCCAAGTTGTTCCTTCAGCCTGCTTCTTAATTGAATAAGTTTGGGGAATTAGATGTGTCTTCTTCATTTTTTTTTCAATATTTGTGTACTTACAGTTTAAAACTGGCAGTGTTACTCCAAGTATAAATCTCTTTAAACTATTGGGTTTTCACCATTACACAAAACCCATATTTAAAATATTAAATGGGGGACGCCTGTGTGGCTCAGTCAGTTAAACATCTGCCTTCAGCTCAGGTCATGACACCAGGTTCCTGAGATAGAGTTCCTCCCACATAGTTCTCCTTGCTCAGCGGGGAGTCTGCCTCTCACTCTAACTGCTGTTCTCCCTGCTTGTGCTCTCTCTGACAAATAAATAAATAAAATCTTAAAAAAATATATTAAATGGTTTGGCTCATCTGAAAACTAGAATATCTGCTCCCAAGATGGGTCACTCACATAACTCTGAAGGTGGCGCTCTACAGCTAGAAATCTCAGTCATGACTGAGGGTTGGGAACCTTGGCTTCTCTCAACATGGGCCAGTCCATGTAGCCAGGGTTTCCTTGGCTCATTTTCAAGTGTGATCATTTCAAGAGGGAGAAAGCAAGCCAGATGGATACTCTACCAACCTTTATCACCTAGCCTTGGAAGTCTCAAAAGTTTTCTTCTCCCATACTATTTTAATTGAGACAGTCCAGGAGGCCCACCCATGTTTCGGGGAGAGAAAACATAGAGTTGATTTCTTTTTTCTTTTCTTTCTTTTCTTTTTTCTTTTTTTTCTTTTTTCTTTTCTTTTTTTCTCTTCTCTTCCCTTTTCTTTTCTTTCTGTCTTCTTCTTCCTTTGTTCCTTTGCTTTCTTTCTCTCTTTTTTAAAAGATCTATTTATTTATTTGAGAGAGAGAAAGAGAGAGAGAGAGAGGGAAAAGAGCAAGGAGGGCCAGAGGGGGAGAGGGAGAGAGAGAGAGTGAGTCTTAAGCAGACTCTGCAGTGAGCATGGAGATCATGACTTCAGCTAAAACCAAGAGTCAGATGCTTAACCAAGTGCAGCACCCAGATGACCCTAGATTCAACTTCTTAATGAAGGATTGGCAAGGTTCTAGAAGAACATGTGGGTCTGGAAATCCTGCCTTTTGGAAAATACATTTTGTCACAGAAAGATTTAAGTGGTCTATCCCCCAAGATGAATATAAGAATTCATAAATTCTTGAGAGGAAGAGATACTTTAGGTTTGTTGTTTATATTTAACTATACAATAGATTATAAATAGTAAATTATTAATCAATATCAAACATTTTAAGAGGATTTTTGGCTTCATTTCATTTAATATTAACAACAATGCAAAGTGGTAGACATTATTATTATTATTTTTTGATTGAGGAAGGAACTGAGCTTTAGAAATACTATTTAATTTGCTTTCAATTCCTGAAGTTCACGCTACTACAGTAGTTTCTAGAGTATGTTCAAATGCTGATAGAACTAATCCTATACAGTTAGGGTTATAAATGCATTCTGGGAAAGACAGATAACTCCAGGAATTAAGTTTTCCAGGTGGTAAAAGAGGATATGATCCAGTATATAATTGGAGAGTTTGGCCATATTAACAGAGCAAGTTTATCAGTCTTAACAGGGGCAAAGACAAAATTTATGGACATAGACAAAGATAATTGGGTAGATTTGGTTGTGATAAGATGAAGTATTTCATTTTATTATTGTTTTCATTTTCTCAGTGAAATAAGAAGCAACGCCATCAGCCTGAGGCATGGTGTTTGAAGTCTGACCATTGAGCCATTATGAAACAATAAAGTTTGAGAAGAGAGTATGAGACAAGAGGAGCATAGTTGGGTAGTCACCACTCAGGATCCACTTGAGATTTATGGTCATGAATTATCTGAGAGTGCTCAGCAGAGTTGGGTGTTTTTCTCCAACCACAGTCCACTATTGGGTTTAGAAGCAAAGTAGAAGGAGAATTTAGATTTTACCAGGGTTTAAATTTTCCAAACAAGTACAAAGAAAGAAAAGAATGAAAAAGACATTGGGGTATGTGTAAATAAATAATTTTAATTACTGACCTCACAATCTAACTAAAGTGTGTAGTGAAACATGAGATATACTGGATAGGAAAAAAGTAGAGGTCCCTGTGTAGTAGAATAATGTGTGGAACAAAGTAAAATAAATTCTCACGGTCATGCTGCTTACTAATGAAATCAACAGGTATTTGTAATGTCAGTGACAGAATCTTGTTGATTCCCTTAGCATCCCTTTGCCTCTACTTCCAAATGAAAGAATATGCATATACATATATATTTGGTCTGAGGGCTTCTCTTTCTCTGTGGGCTAGAAGTATGAGGAATTATCCCTATAAACAGACCTCAACCAAAGACTGATGGTAGATGGTATATAAATATTCCAAATTCTTCTCCCCTTGGGTGAGATAAATCTGAAACATGTGTTATGCACCATTTCTCAGATTCCCACAGTTGGATTAAGCTTCAGGCCCAGGTGGGAATTGTTTGATAATACACATTTAATTGGCTCTACTCCTTTCATCTCTTACTTCCTCACTGTCCTGGTATTTCCTTGAATCATCTTTTAAATAAACTAATTATATTCAAATCCTTGTCTCAAAGCCTGCTTCTGGGGTACCCCACTAACAAAACCCCTGATATATAGAAAATCTTTTTCAAGCACCTCCTTTGAGCCTCTAGTGCTCCTATCATAATACTTAGCAAAATATATTTTGTCTTCTTACTTGTCCTTTTCCCCATTAGACTGTGTTTCCCCCAAAATGGAAGTCTCTATCTCTGTATAGCCTTCTCCTCATATAGTTCCTGTTACCTAATAGGATAAAGCTACATATTTAGTAAATGTACTTGAATGCTCAATAAAAGCTGATGGCTTTGCTAACCAATGATTTGAAATATCTTTTTAATCCATAAAGACAAAATTAGATTGGTTCGGAATGTCATAGATGTTAATTCTACCACATTTTTGTCATTATAATTGATAATCCACAATAGTTAGAGTGTCAAATATGAAATTTTGGCTAGCCAGAATATATCACTATTTTTTGATTGTTACATTTGAGAGTGTTGAATAATATATATAATCTCCTTAGATATATATTTAACAAAGTATCAGTACTGTAAGATTGAGCATTTATCGTTTCTCCTCTAAGCTCTTTATTCCACAAATCACTTCAGTTTCATTAACAAAGAAATAACCACTCAAAGGTTTTTTTTTTTTTACCTCATAAATACCTAATATACAGGGTGCTGAATAAATATATACAGAATAAATATTTTTGTGAGAAAAATTATCATTTTAAAATAAATTTCTGTTGAGACTAAAGAAATTTTTAATTTGGGGAATAAAAGCACCGTAATGTCTCCTTACATTTTTTTTCTTTTTTAGATTGTGATTTGACTATCACTTAAGTAAATGCTATTTATATACCTGTTTGCTACTACTATTACTTTATAAAACTTCAATTATTATAATGGCTAAATACCACAATCATTGTGTAACTCTACTAAAGCCATAGTAGCTGTTATAGGGCTACATTTATGAGGAAGCTTATTTGCATTTACAAATCTCAACAACAGCTCAAGTATCTGCTTTCTAACAAGTAGACAGCTGCTACTTAAAATCAATAGTGGCAAACTCTGGTTGTGCTTGGTTTGGAAACTAAGGGTCTTGTGTGGCATTCTGGTACTTTACAGTGTATTAATGAAGCCACTTTGCTTCACACTGTCCTATCACCACTGCTTGGCATCCTTACCTCCTCAGCTGGCTATGATACTACTTCATCTGTTTTCTTTTCACTCTTTGTCTTATTCACAGCCTTTTGGTTTTGAATAGTTTTGAATTTCCCCTGTCAAGAGTTCATTCACTATCTTCATAATGTACAACTATGGAGTCTGACCTGGGTGAAAATAGCCAAAAGCTATGTCGGAGATATTTAGGAGTTCTATTCAAATTTTCTAAATAGTTGGGGCATTAATTTCATGGAGGGCACAAGGTATACAGGGTGAAAACTGGCAGGTAACTATACTGGCTTTTACACAAGTAAAACAATCTGTTTTGAGTGGTGAGTTATATCTTACTATGAGCTAATAAATCAAATACATAAAAAAACACTCAGATCAAATCTATAAATATTACCTTTGAGATTTTATGGTTCATACTTAATGCCAATTTTTGCCTTGTTATGGTGTTTATGTAAGATTTCTAGCTTGGAAATGGCTTTAGAAGTATAGTAGGAAAAATTGGCTGAAACATAAATTTTGAAGGTAAACTAAATGCTAATGGAACACTCCTCTGAAGTTTTCAAAGGCACCTGCTGCTTAATGCCAATGTACTCCCCCCCCCCC
This sequence comes from Spilogale gracilis, assembly GCA_004023965.1. Lineage (NCBI taxonomy): Eukaryota > Metazoa > Chordata > Mammalia > Carnivora > Mephitidae > Spilogale > Spilogale gracilis. The sequence continues at coordinate 103,787 of PITA01004529.1, forward strand.
ACCATCCGCTGCCTCTCAACCACCCCAGGAAATTCTGCATTTTTTTCTAGTCCCTTCGCAAACCTCACCTCAATCTCTCAGGCAAAATGGGAAGTCCATCCATCCTCTTTGATACCACTGTATTTTTCCCAAGGAAAGTAGGATTATACTGCTGTAGAATTAGTTCTATTCTACGGGCTTATATACAACAGTAAATGCTCAATCTCATAACTTCCTACATTTGATATGTATCTGAATAGATGATATTGTCTTTCCTCACCAAGCCTCACTATTTTACATAGTTATATTGAGTCAACAAATATCTCTAAGTGCAATGCTTTGCAGATATACCTCATAAAGTCTCCTATTTCATTTCTCTTTAATTCAGGATGCAAAACTACTATGTTATTCTACAGTCTTTGGGCTGCGTTCTCTTAGGACACTCCTATAACTCTTTTTCTCTATAACCTGAAGTTCTATTGCTTTTCACCTGGATCTTCACCCTTTTCCCTAAGAAGCTACTTTAAAAATAGTAAGAGCTGGAATGAGAAGAGGACGGCAATTTTTCTGCTCTAAACCTTGGATGTCCTTGCTATTGAAGAGTTTGGGTTGACCTTATTTCAAAACCACAGTCTTAAAGCCCAGTACAGCTTAATGAGATATTACCTGCTGATAGAAAAACCTTTAAAAATAACCAAAATGTACAGACCTATCCTAGCTATTTGATTACATCAATACTTGTAGTTTCCCTCTCTAATTCAAAATCAATAGAAAGTCAATAATTTTCAAAAAGATGATATTTGCTTCTCTTTGTGTGAGAAATTACATTATAGTACCAATGGTTAAAAAAATTATTTTAGTGAGTCTTATAGTTACCTTGGCATTGGACAGTTTAATGCTTTATAGCATAGTCCACTCAAAATATGCTAATTTTTGGCCACCTGTGTGGCTCAGTGGGTTAAAGCCTCTGCCTTTAGGCTCAGGTCATGAACCCAGGGGCCTGGGATTGAGGCCCACATTGGGCTCTCTGCTCCCCTGGGAGCCTGCTTCCTCCTCTCTCTTTCTGCCTGCCTCTCTGCCTACTTGTGATCTCTCTCTCTGTCAAATAAATAAGTAAAATCTTTAAAAAATATATGCTAATTTTTCATATCACTTTTTAAGGGTGGAGATACATGCTTTTCTTGGAACAATGACTACAGTCATTGAAAAAATGGTTCACTCTTTAAATATTCTTTTATTGGTCAAACTATAGATCTGTGAAATACATAGATTTGAGTGACTAAAAAATATTGTTTATTGTCCTTTGGAGATCAATAGACCTGAGTTAAATTGGACTAAGAAGCTTTCTGAGTTCAAAGATTAAAAGCCTTCCATTAACAATGTCATGATAATTAAACCAAAACACTTAAATTTGGGTTGTATGTAAAATAACTCAAATAGACAATTATAGAAATGAGAAATAACTTTTAGGCATTTGTTTACCAAAGTGTCTCCATTCCCTACCTTTATCAATGGTTACAATTTGGAAAATCTCTTATTTAGAAATGTATCTCTTTTTGTAATCAGCTGTTCCATGATGAAAAAAGAGAGGGCACAGACTGGTTTGCTAAAGTCCTTGAGTGCTGAGTGCTGTCCCTCAAAAATGTAAATGTGACCTTAGCTTAAGGTGTGAGAAGCCCCAGACATAAAACAATGACTCCCACTAGAAGATAATTTGAAGCTTTCAGAACTGGGACTTGGTTTTGAATGGTTAGAAAAACAAAGAAGGGAGGCAGAATTATGACTCCAGCTGGAGGTGTGTTTATCCAGCTTATCTGAAGTCATAATCGTCTCCTTACATACTTTAAAGAAAATTAATCTCCTCAAAATTTAAAATATTTCTATACTATAAAACAATTCCCTTTACTCATGTTGGTGTGTGTGTGTGTGTGTGTGTGTGTGTGTGTGTGTGTGTATAAATCTGATCTTACTGGAATGTAAGTAGGTGTTTAGTTCCATTTACCAGACCCTGGTACCTGCCACTCTAACCAACTTTTCCTTTATCTCCATCCTTAGCAGCATCGGGTTTCTTTCAAGCCTATGAGCCTGCCTTGCAAAATAATACTAGTCTCAGGGAGCTTTACATAATTGAGACACCAAGTTGGAGATAAAAGTTAAACATTTAGTTAGAGGTAGGTTGACAGAAATAAGAAATTGAGGAATCGTAGTGATTATTTCAGGGCCAATTTAAATGATCTGAATTTAAGCCTTGAACTGACTGTTAAGGATTGTGAGAATAGATTGATTGACTGATTGACTGATTCATTCATTTATTCATTCAACATTTGCTAAATGTGAGGCATAGTGCTTGTTGCTGACAGTAGAAAGATGAGTAAGCTAGAATTCTATTCTCTAGAGGTTGAGAGTCAAGAATTGGTAGAAGTGGTTTGGAGGGGGGAGATGGAAAGGAGAAAATAACCAAACATTTCCTTGTACTTTTGTAGATATATGTATATGACAAGGTAAAAAACACGTTTAACCACTTTTAAAAGATGTGGTCTTGCTAGACTAACATGTACACTGAAAATATGTGGGTTAGAGATGGGGATTTTTTTTTTAAAGATTTTATTTATTTGACAGAGAGAAACACAGCCAGAGAGGGAACACAAGCAGGGGGAGTGGAGAGAGGGAGAAGCAGGTTTCCCACCGAGCAGGGAGCCCGATGTGGGACTCGATCCTGGGTCTCCAGGATCATGACCTGAGCCGAAGGCAGTCGCTTAACCAACTGAGCCACCCAGGTGCCCCTGATGGGGATTTCTTGATAGAAGGAAGAGGATTGAAGGGATGAAGTCATGGAGGTTTTACATGATCTGGTGTATCTAAGAGGAACTGCAGAAAATTACTATGGTTGAAGCATGGGCAGTTATAGTACTAGATAACATTAGACAACTACATTCACACACATCATAGAAGAGGTTTAGCCACAGTGCTACACTTCCAAGTGTAAGTATTTAGGCTTTCCCTGATGCAAGAGGATCTTCTAGAATTTAAGCCTCCTCTATTTACCTTCTAAATGTTTTGGACCATCGAAGGGACTGGAGAATAAACATGCCAAATGATAAGAAAGATAAAGTCCTGGGACGTAAGTGCCATCTTTGTAAATGAACCACAGGTGGCAGCTATTAATGGGAGAGCACATAGGAAAGAAAGGAGAAGACAGTATGGAGGTATGAACAAAAATAAGATATTGGTTTGGATTCCACCATTGTCAGAGCTCCTGTCCAACGACTTCTTGTCATCCCTGGACTGACACCCAAAATGACCCGAGTTCTTTCAGTGCTAACCTCCTACTAGTTTCAGTCACTATTCATGCCTCTTCTGCAGGGTACCAATATTCCAGAAGATCACTACTCCTCCTCATTCTTCCACACTACCCTTGGCCTTGATGATATTCTTCCCCTTATCTCTCCTGGAGTGGGGGCTGGATTTCAGTATAAACTCTGATTCCTTCAGATTTCCCAATTTGATTTTTAATCCTTAATTACTATTTTCTTTCATTTTATTTCAGTTTTACCATACCAGGAATGTGAAAGCTGGGCAAATTACTTGGATAAATTACCCTTAGGTAAAACTAAGGGTAAATTACTTGGCAGGGTAAAGAAAAGCATAATGATTAATATGTAAGATATCATATAACTATTCTAGTAATGAAACACATTTATCCTGAGAATAATTATGAATCAGTGAAAATTTAAAAGAAGAGGAGAAAAAAAAAAGCAATTATTCACCTCTTAGAAAATTCCCTTTGCCCAAAGTGTAAAGGGTGGTTGGTGGTAAAGCCAGATTAGAGACTAGGGAATGTGGGGAAAGCATTGCTGCTCAGGCCAGGGAGAGAAAGACAATGTCCAAAATGAAAGCAGTAGCTGAAAAGATGAAGAGGAGGTTTACAGTAAAGGGATGTTAATGGGACTTGGAGACTATTTTTTTGAGATATAAAAGGAAACAAATAACAGTAACACAGAGACAAGAATTAAGTTGGTTGTCCTCAGGTATAAGCAACTGGGTGATAGTGTCATTGTCAGACATAGAATATAGGGAAAAAATAGCCTATTTGAGCAAAAACTATTATGAATTCAGTTTTGAACAAATTGAGCTTGTTCAGGGGAAGATATAAATATACATATACATTTATTTCTATAGTTGAGTAGAGGAAATTCATATTTGGACATCATTTACATTTATATGATAGTTGGTGCTCTAGGTGAGAATATGATAAAGAAGGGAAAGTTTATAGATTAAACAGAAAGCCAGGGACAGAGCTTTTCCTCTTTCTTCTCTTACCTCTTCTACAGAATTATGAGTGTCATTATTTAAATCAACTTTTTCTATATTCTTTAGTGTACTCCACTGGAATTTAGGAAGAAGATATTTTCTTGATCCAGTGCTATTTATGATGTGATTCTTCACAATAACTGAACACTAGCCAGATGACTCAAAAAGAGAAATGTGATCAAATGAAATGTGGGGTTTTACCTGAATTCAAACTTTCCTTGATCTATTCAGGCAGTCAAATATAAATTCACAATGTTAATAGCAGAGTTTTGTCAAAATAGATTATCTCGACTTGCCTGCTTTGCCTATAATTTTTTTCCCACCTGCAGTAACAAAATTCCCGGGAATAATGTCAATGAAACATGCATAGTGTAAACTTGAAGAAAATTATCAGATGGAGAATTAAAGCAGAATTAAGAAATTAAATAAAAATATCAAGTTTTAGATAAAATGATACATATTTAAGGATACTTCTAATTCATACTTTCTTTACCATATCTTTACCATAATTTCATTCAAAGTAAGAAAGAAATAACTTTTAGGAAAGTTGACATCCTAATTTTTAATTTTATATGTTAAAAACATGTATAAAATTAAAGTAATGGGAAAGACCTGTCAGACATTATATATTTACAAAGCCACAATATTTAAATGATCAAAACACAATTAGATAGACATAGATGAGTAACAGAATATACACATGAATATTAGAGTTTATCTCCTAGGAAGAATATTACACATCACAGAAATATCATAAACCAGTGAGCAAAGGAAGAATGATTTAATAACGCTGTTTTGATAACCAGTTTGCTGCTTATGAGTTCACATACTCATTTCATATATTAACCAAAAATTAAAGATGACCTTGAGGAGAAATAAATATAGCAGTTCTTTAAACCTATTAAGCTAACAAGATTTTTATAAATCTAAATATGACATCATAATAAAAATAGATTTGAGGTACCTACAACTAGAACCTTATTTTAAAGAGAATAAAGAGCAAAATAATTCAATTTAAAAAGTCATAATAAAAGAGTTATTAATACATGAGGATTTCACAAATTAGTTTAAGGTGTCCTGTAATCCCACTAGATAAGCAGCCAATTGACATAATCTGATGTTTAACAAAAGAGGTCAATACATATGGGAAATGTTCTACCGTATCAGTGTTCAAAAGGCAAATAAAATCAAATATAAATTTTAATTCTAAAGAAATTAAACACATATGTAATTCAATAGTATAGAATGATAAATTTGTGGCCAAATACAGTATAATACAAAATTATCTCAGATAGGTCAGGATAATTATGAAAATTTTAAATATTTATGCAACTTGATCTGATAATTTCACTCCTGGGACTCTATTTTAAGAAAATATTCATAAATTCTGAAATAAAATAAAATAAAATAGATTGGCATAAATCCTGATGACAATGATTCTTAATAATAAGAAATATAGCTCTTGTGGTAGTTAATTTTATATCAATTTGACTGAGCCATAGAGTGCCCAGATATTTAGGCAAACATTATTTGTGGGTGCATTTAAATCAGTAAACTGAGTAAAACAGGCTGTCCTTCCCAATTTGAGTGAACGTTATCCAATCTGTTGAGGGCTTGACTAGAACTAAACTGGAGAAAAAGGAAGAATTATTTTCTCTCGCACTGCTTAGCTGGGACATCAGTCTTCTGCACTTGGGTTGAGACTTAAGCCATCAGTGCTCTTGGTTCTTGGATTATAATTTATACCATCAGTTCTCTTGGTTCTAAAGCCTTGGTCTTGAACTTGAACTATTCCATCAGCTCTCTTGGGTCTCCAGCTTGCCAACTACACATTGTGGGACTTCTCAGCTTCCATAATTATGTGAGCCAATTCCTTATATTAATTATCTACCTATCTGTCTATTGTCTGTCTGTCCCCGTCATCTACCCTATTGGTTCTGTTTCTCTGGAGAAATTTGATTAATACACAACCTAAATATTTATTGATAGGATTATGATTAAGTAATGCATAATATATATACTCAGTGAGCTCTTATGAAACCGTTAAATATTGTTTAAGAGATATTAGTTCCTGGAAAAACTCTATTTCATTTTCATAAGTGAAAAGGGAAGATTTAAGGTTGCATATTCACTATAAAAGGAACATAACATAAGTCTAAAAAACAAACAGAAATGACTATAAAAAACACTTGGGTTATTTTCAGGTAGTGAAAATATGGCTAGTTTCTTTCAAAGTTAAAAAATTTTTTTCCAGAGTTCCCAGTATAAGTGTATATTAATTTTAAAATGGAAAAATTAACTTTATAAAAACAAGGGATTTATGAACCAGCTAAGAATGCTAAGTAAACTTAATAAAAACATATGCATTTTTATGCCCTGAAGAGAACACTGGAATACACAGTGGGACTCACACATAAGTACACACATATGCCATCTACTATCCAGATACACTCACTGAAAAATGGAAAGTACTGGGGTGCCTGGATCGCTCAGTCTGTTAAATGGTTGACTCTTGATTTAGACTCAGGTGGTGATCTCAAGGTCCTGGAATCCAAGTCCCATCAGTAGACCCCATGCTCAGCAGGGAGTCTGCTTGAGGCTTTCTCTCCCTCACCCTCCATCCCTCCCCTCCTGCATATGCTCTCTCTCTCTCTAAAATAAATAAATCTTAAACAAGAGAGAGAGAGAGAGAGAGAAAGAGTACTAGCCTATTTGCCTACTAAGGCTTTCACTAGTTCTTGTACTTAAGCTTGGTTTAAATGCAGCCACTTAAGCAGAATGGGGGAACATTTAAAGCTCATATGACAAGAAATCACTTCTCTTGGCATAAAGTGTATCCCAGGCAAGAAACACCCCAAAAGGGACTACTATGGCTTATTATACACATTTCTTACTAGAATATGCCCCAATTTGCTCCTTTAGTGAAAAATGGTGACATCCTTCCAAACAAACACTCACATTCGCATTCACACATATTTTTTCTCTGAAGCAAATAGAGGTATTAAATATCACTAGGAAAAAAGATTTAAAGAGAGTATTTTAGGATAAAAACAAAATTCAAAAAGCTATGGATCTTGATATTTTTTGATCACCACTGTGATCAGAAAAAATAAAAATATAATATTCATGTATAAAATTTATATTACAAAGTTAATGCTTACCTTTCCAAGAAATGCCAATAATTTGTTTTTATTGCATATTTATTATAAGCAACCTCCCATGACTAAGCTTTCTTAACAAACACAGAATATAAAAATATGATTTTAAGATATTAATATGTAACTAAGTTTTATGAATGTAGGTATATATCAAATATTTCATAAAAATTATAGTTAAGTAATACAAAATACAAACCAGTTTGCTCTTCCAGCTCTGTTACATTTGGAAAGCTACATATGCTTTTCCACTAATGTTTAATGCTGGTATCAGGCCTCTGCTGTATCAGGCCTCTGCCTCTCTTTCAACCCTATCTTAGGAAGAACATTATGTTGGTGCCATCCTCATTAGCTCATCTTCCATTGATTTACTAAATGGAGAGTCTTTGGACTTTCTTTGGGAAAATAGATTAGATAGTGAATACATTCATTCCAGCATGCCCACCTCTCTAAACACTTTGACCTCTTCCACACTATTCTAACAGGACAGTTACAGTAATTTACTAAATTTTGAACTAGCTATTGGTCTAGAAGCAATGAGGGGAGGTACAGGGAAATCTTAAAGAAGGGCCTTATCATCTTGGGAGGCATCCATATCAGTAAGGGACAGCCTAAGGGCCTCTGCAAGGTCTCCACGCAAGGGTAGGCTACAATTGTCTAGGCAGGGACTCAGGCCATGCCTGCAATCTTGGAGGGTTCAAGAGCATGTGCAGATCCAAGATTCTCAAGTTTGAGAATCAATCTAAGATTCTATGCACACTGGTGTTCCCATCCCAGTTAGCTGGGGTCCATTCATTTTGTAGCTTTGTACCCATTCCTTTGGCTCTTTTTTTTATAGTAGGAGACATGTCAGTACTCGGAATCATGCCTTCCCTGTAATTCAGCTACTTTCACAATTAGATCCTGGGTCTGGTTTGGGCCTGATTTGCCCTCCAATTGAAGGAAATGAGGATCAGTTTCAATACCATCAAAGATACTCTTTGGCCTTTCCTTTGTGCAGAATCTATCTGTTGACTGATTTGAGTCTATCATTTTTATTTTACCCATAAATGGAGTTTTAAGATAACTAAATAATGTCACAAACTTTATAATTGCCATTGCCATCGTGTATCTCAAATGTCAGTGACATTACCTGTATCAGTGCATTCTTCTTCAATCTCCATTCACTATGAGTGAGAGACTTAGCAATGCTATGCTACTGAATGCCAAGGATTATCACCATTCCACCTATTACCATAATGCAGTATTTTTTTACTATCTGGCCAGCCAATGACCCAATCATATAGTTCCATCTGAGGATGTGTTTCCTACAACCATTTCTAACTCCCCTAGTAGGATTCCCCTTAGAATCAGACCTTGAGAGGAAAGACTGTGTACTCTTAATTTGAGAGGTACAAGAAAAACAGAAGAGTATAAGATACTGTAGAAAAAGAAAAGCAACTTTTCAATTTGTTATTAAGCATCATCCCTAGGGAATCTCTGGTGAAAAGATACTAACCACATACTTCAGAATTATTCTGACCACAGGTGAAGGAGCTAGAATATTTACATTCTTGAATCTACTGGTAAAGGGATGCTTTCAGGGAAATGTTAGGTTCCAGATATTTTTTTGTCATCTGTGCATTGGCAAAGAGGGCTCTGGCAACAGAGGGCAGCCTTCCAACAAAGATGGCAGGGCTAATGATGAGAAGTCACATTGACACTATGAACAAATATGATATTCAAAAGGATACAGGCAAAGAATTGGCAATGGTAAAAAATAAGTTTGATGTATTATGTAAAAATAGTAAGCTAAGCATGGTATTAAATTTCTAGATAAAATATGCATTTTTGAAAATAAAGAAATCAGGCAATCCTGCTACATTACTTCAAATATCAGTAACAGACTATAGCAATCACTATCTATCAAACAGAAATACAATAAAGTAACAAAATACCTGCAATGCCAGTTATTGCAAGAATGTATTGATTTAAAATTTAAATATTGATTTAAAATCTTCTAAGAGCACACAGATATACAACACAATCTCTACTATCAGAAACATAACAGGTGATCAATTAGTGTAAACTCATTATCATTGATATAAATAAAGTATTTAATGTGAAGCTATCGTAAGGAAATCCTTTCTGATTAATGTTTTTTCCCCTCATGGGTTAATACTTAACCAGTAATAATTAAACCAGTAATAATACTTAAATGCAGCAACTAGGAAAATTTCCGTGTGGAAATTCACTAAAAACTGATTCACATTTCAGAATATCACATCACTGAAATATTAGTAGTAGTATTTAAAGCAATACAAAACACCTGTATACAATCTTTCAATAATTTAAAAAAGTATTATCAGGCACATACTATGTTTTACGCACCAATCCAGACACTGAGGATATAACAGTGAATAAAACAGATAAAAATCCTCGCCTTTCGAAACTCTATACAAACTACATTTGTAGGTGTAGTTTCATGGTGATTTTACCTGGGTGTTCAAGTATCTGATTATTTCATTTTCTCTTTCAGGGTTGTTCTGAGGGAACATTTATACAGAGAAATAATAATTTTATTATATTTTGCCTTTATTCTTTCTTTGTCCTAAATTTAAGGCATTGTATTTTTAAAAAATGTGTATATAGGTATTATCTTTGAATTTAATTTCAGGATAGTAGAGGGAACATTTCACAGTATTATAAAAGGAGGCATTAAGTCTGATTGAGTTGATAAGAACTTCATTAAAGTACATACATTTTTATAGTCAGGAAAATGATAAGATCTTTGGGATCTATTATATGGATGGCAGCCTGAGAGTTTCTGAAGATTCTAGTGAGTATCCTTGTATCTTCAAAAAGATGTAATGTCCACTAAAAATAAATAAGCTTTACTTTCAAAGTCACTTTATCACCAGAGAGAAAAATACAGTATAAACATCTCTGAAGTTTTTCAACTAGGAAATATCTATTCTCTCAGTTACACTTCTGAAATATCAATTCTCCAAAGCTATATAGCAGGGAAAGTAGCCAATGCTGCATTTCCAATTCTCTCACTCTCCTTTCTCAGTTACAAAGACAGTCTGGCACTTCCCAGGTCTCTCTCTATGGCCCAGTTCCCTTACATAAATCTAGATTTACACATCCATTTCTCAACTGAAGATCTCCATCTGTATATCCTGCAGTCATCCCCAATTCCAAACTGAGCTCATTTCCAATTGTCATTCCCAAATTTACACTATCTTTTCTCTCTCTATGAAGGACATAAGGACATCTACCAAATAAACAGTGAGAAACTGAATAATCATCCAAGAGATCTTCCTCTCACTCATGCTCAACCCACCTATGTCCCAATCCCCTCTGAAACTCTCAATTCATTCCTACGGACACTAACCTAATTTAGAGAGACATCATTTCTAGCCTAGATGACTAGAAAAGCCTTGTAAGTTGTCTATCTGCCTTAGTACCATCTGGTTTTGTACCAGATGTATCTCTTTTCTATCCATTGTCCGCTCTACAATATCCAGATAATCATTCTAGAAAGAAAATCTGATTATATCCACCTTAAAATCTTGTCAATATCATCACATCACTCTCTGGATAAAGTTCAAAATGCAAAATAGTATCAGATTTAATTGTCCAGACTCTATTTTCTTTAAATCCAATTCTCTACTTATAAACTCCTACTCATCATTCAGTTTTCTTTTAAGGTGTCACTTCTATCATGTAATCCTCTCTGATTAATTCTAGGATAGATATGTTCTTCTAAAGAATGCTGTCCTACTGTTTTCATTGCTGATCATGATAAACAGCAATTAACAGTGTGTCTCAAGATTTCTGTCTTATATACCTCTGCCACCTAATCACAAATACAGTTCTGGTTTAATAAGGTGCCGAATATGTTAATTTAATTAATAAATAAAACTTATTTGGCACCTGGGTGACTCAGTTGGTAAAGCATCTGACTCTTAGTTTAGGCTCAGGTCATGATCTCAGGGTTGTGAGATTTAGCCCACATTGGGCTCCGCACTCAGTGTGAAGTCCGCTTGAGATTCTCTCTCCATTTCCTTTTGCCCCTCTCCCTGCTTGCACATGCTCTCTTTCTCAAATAAATAATATCTTTTTTAAATAAATAAAAAATAAAAATTACTAAATAATATAGAAAAAGTAAAATGTTTAGTTAAAAACTTATTTATTGAGAAGTTCTAGGTTTACAGAAAAAATTCAACAAGGAGTATAAAGAGTTTTCATCTAAACCCACCACCTCAACCCATTTTCACCTGCTATTAACATCTTACATTTCTGTGGTACATTTGTTATAACTGATGAACTAATATTGATATATTATTATCAATTAAAGTGCATAGTTTGTATTATGATTTATTTAATTTTATATTTTTCTTTGTTTCTGGTACTTCAGAATAAATCAGAAAATGGTATTATGCATTTTATAAATGTAAAAGGAAATTTCTAAGGATTTGAGTCAAAACATGGGCAAATATTTAAGTGTATATAATATACTCAATTCATTAAACAAACATTTATTAAGTATGACACATATGCAAACTACTGTGCTATTCTGAGAACACAAAGCTGAATAAGATGTGGACCCTTCCCTTATTGAGCTCTCAGCTATAAAAGAGAAGATGAGTGAGGAACCAAGGAGTCAGGCTGCAGGACAGTAGGTACTATGGTGATGTACCTAGAAGCCACTTCAGTAAAGGAGAAAAATTTAAAAAACTAGGATTTGGGTGGAGAAGTTGATCAGGAAAGTTTACCAGAGATATGGCAGTTTGATCTTAATGTTGAAATCTGATAGGATTTGTGGTACCAGGGTGGTTCAGTTGGTTAAACATCTGCCTTTGGCTAAGTTCATGATCTCGGTGTCCTGGGATCCCATCTTATATCAGGATCTCTACGCAGCATGGAGTCTGCTTGTCCCTCTCCCTTTCCCCCTCTTCCCTACTCAGTAACAGACTGAGGCTCACTCTCCCCCTTTCTCTCCTCTCTCTCAAATAAATAAATTCAAAATCTTTAAGAGAAGAAATTTGATAGGGTTTATCAGAAAAAATAAGAAAAAGCATCTCAATTTGAAAAACAGCACATGTTTTGGTGGCTAAAGGGGAATAGATGTTACAAAGAAAGAAAGAGAAGAAGAAACCAGTTAATGAAGGGTCTTTGTTTCTAAGCTAAAGTGTTCAATTTTTATATTCAAAAATAGGAAGCCAGAATATTATATGGGTAAATGAGATTATCAGTTTTGTTTTATTAAAAAGATCATTCTGTATTGCTAGAGTACAATATGTTTAAAATATGAATTCATATAAATGTATGTATATGACCAAAATGTTAAAGTAGTAGAAGATGCATAATCCACAAATCATAGAGAACAAAAGACTAAAGAAACTTTGACTAATTTAGCAAAAGCAGAGAACTGAGAGGTGGAAGAATACTGTGAAAGCTTAAGAGCATAAAATACACAGTAGAACAGAAGTAAGCCCAACTAAAGATAAATGCGTTAAACTTCACATGACAAAACAAAAGTCAACTAAAATATATGAGGATCTAAAACTAAAAAATACAAACAAAAAATAATGTATAATAAAAATTAAAAATAAAATCAATAGTGATAATGTCAGTGTTATGCAAATGATCGTTTCCATTATTATAATCATCATATAAATTCTTTATCATGTTGTTGGATATAATTTAAGGATTAAAAGTATAATATAATATGGGTATTTAATCCTCAAAAAATTTATGAGTCAAATATATAGCACTGTTTTATAGTCAAACATATAATCTATCCAAGATAATGTTTCATGTGCACTTGAGAAGAATATGTATTCTGTTGCTGTTGGATGGAATGTTCTATAAATGTCTGTTACAGTCATTGATGTAATATGTAATTAAAATCCAATATAATTTCCTTATCTATGTTCTGTCTAGCTAATGTATCCATTGATGAAAGTAGAGTATTTCAGCACCCTATCATTATTGTATTGCTATTAAATCCTCCCTCTATGACTGTTAATATTTGCTTTATATGTTTAGGTGCTCCTACATTGGGCACAATGTTACAAATGTTATAACCTCTTATTGGATTAACCCCTTTATCATTATGTAATGCCTCCCTTTGTCTCTTATCATAGTCTTTGTTTTAAAATATATTTTGCTGGATCTAAGTACAGTTACCCTAGCTTTCTTTTAGTTTCCATTTTCGTGGAGTATCTTTTTCCATCTCTTCACTTTCAGTCTATAGGTCTCCTTAAATCTGAAGTGAGTCTTTTGTATATATTAGAATTGGGTCTTGCTTTTTACCCATTCAGCCACTCTTATGTCTTTTGATTGGAGTATTTAGTCCACTTATATTTAAGGTGTTTATTGATAGGTATGAACTTACTATTGCATTTTCTTATTTTTTTTCTGGCTGTTTTGCAATTTTTTGTTGTTATTGTTTTCCTTTCTTTGTCTCTTCCCTTATGTTTGATGATTTCTATAGTAGTATGCTTAAATTCCTTTGTCTTTATCTTTTGTGTATCTACTATAGGGTTTTGCTTCATAGCTATCAAGACATATATAAAATGTATTTCTTAAAGTCTGTTTTAATCTGATAAAACTTTAAGTTTAAATAATACTAAAGATCTACATTTTTATTCTCTCCCACAATATTTTGTTTTATTGTCACAATTTTTACCTCATGTACCATTAACAAATTATTGCAGTTATTTTTGTGACTTTCATCTTTTAATCTTCATACTAAATTTATAAGTGATTTACCCACCACCATTGCAACATTAGATTATGCAGAATTTAACTACATGTTTACCCTTAACAGTGAGATTCATACTTTCTCATGTTTTCCTATTACTAATTAATATCCTTTCATCTCTGTTTGAAAATAATCCCTTTAATATTTCTTTTAAGGCTGCTTTAGTGGTGACAAACTCCTTCAGCTTTTGATTGTCTGGAAAAGTTATCTCATCTTTAATTATGAAGGACAACTTTGCCAGATAGACTTATTCTGATTGGCAGTTTTTTGTTTTATTTTTTACTTTCAACACTTTGAATATATCATGCCAATCCATTCTGGCCTACAAAGTTTCTGCTGAAAGATATGTTAATGGTCTTTTAGGAGTTCCCTTGTATGTAATAAGTTGTTTTTCTCATGTTGCTTTGAAGATTATTTGTCTTTAACTATTAACAGTTTATGTCAATATAATGTATCTAGGTATCAGTCTCTTTGGATTCCTTTCATTTCTAACTCTCTGGGTTTCCGGGATATAGATGTCTGTTTCGTTTTTTGTTTTTTTTTTTTATCCAGGTCAATGAAGTTTGCAGCCATCATTATTATTATTATTATTATTATTATTATCATTATTATTATTATTATTAACATTAACATTCCTATTAACATTCCTGCCTTTTTTCTCTCTCTTCTTCTCTTGGGAGCCCTCTAATATGAATACTGGTCTATTTGATGAGGTCCCATAAGTCTCTTAAGCTATCTTCATACTTTTTGATTCCTTTTTTTTCTCCCCTGATTAGATGAATTCTACTACTCTGTCTTCAAGTTTACTGATGCTTCATGCTTGTTTTAGTCTGCTGTTGAACCTCTCAAAGAAAATTTTAGTTCAATTATTATATTCCTCAGGTATGTGATTTCTATTTGATACTTTCTTATACTTCCCATGTCTTTGTTGAAATTCTCATTTTGTCCATGCAATATTCTCGTAGCCTTGGTGAGCATCATAATGACCATTACTTTGAACAATTTATCAAATAAATTACTTATCTTCATTTTATTAAGTTCTGTTTCTGGAGTTTTATCTTGTTCTTTTGTTTGAGACATATTCCCCTGTTTCTATATTTCCTGTGACTTTCTGTTTTGGTTTCTGTGCATTACATAAAATAGCCCCTCTTCCAGACTTTAAGGAGTGGCCTTGTGCAGGAGATGAACCTTATAGTACAGGATGGCCCTAGCTCTTGGGTGTCTCAAATCTGCATGATTGTCCAAGCAGACTTCTTGTTTTTTAATGGCTCTCAGTAGCTAAGGGTGTGCCAAGACCTGTCAGTGTCACAAAGGAGAGGATTTCAATCAAGTCTTAAGATGCACATTAATAGAAAACTTCACACTCAAGTAGAAGCTTTTAAAGTGTGCAAGTAGATCTCTTTTAGGAAAAGACTGGAGTTGGGTGTTTGTCTTCTCCCTCTGCACTAAGATCTGAGGGGACCGCCAATTAAGAACTGATTCTTCATTTACTATAGTCCTACAGGACCTGCAAAAGCTAGCTCCTCTGGCCAACAAAGCCAGATGATGAAGGGTGTGTCCCTTGGGAATTAATTGCAAAAGCCTGTATGTAGGCATATGTATAAGCTTCCTTCAGACTGGAAGATGGCTATTTCTGTCTGCTGCCTCTGCACTGAGCCCTGAAGAGACAGCACCCCAGAGAGCCCTTACAAACCCATTAAAACTGCTTCTTTGTTTAGTCTTGTAGGTCTTGTGGACACAAGCCCCATTAGCTTTCAGAGCTATGGGTTTTCAGATCCTATCCCTTAGCTAAAGATCGTAAATAATTGGACACTAGATGTTGAGTGAAGACTCTTCACTTAGGGAGAATCTAGGAGTTGTGACTTTTACCCCTGACTATATGTCATTATGCCAGGGATGAAGTTTATGGCAACAATGTGTCTCAGCCTCTCCCATCTGTTTCAATGTGGATTTTTTTTATTATTATTTTCAAACTACATCTTAGTAAATTTAAGAAGACTGAAATCATACCAAGCATCTTTTGTCTAAAACTCATATCAAACATCTTTTCTGATCACAGTAGAATGAAACTAGAAATCAACAACAGGAAGAAAATGGAAAATTCACAAATATGTAGAGATTAAACAATGTGCTACCAAATAACTAGTAGGTCAAATAAGAGATCAAAAGAGTAAACAAAACCGAGACAAACAAAAACAGAAACAAAACATATCAGAACTTATAAGCTGTAGTAAAAGTAGTTCCAAAAGGAATGATCATAGCAATAAATGACTGCATTAGAGAAAAGGAAGAACTTCTATAAACATTCTACTTAACTCTTTACCTCAAGGAACTAGGTAATGAAGGACCAAAAGAAAGCCCAAAGATGGTAGAAGGAAAGAAAACAGAACAGAAATAAATGAAATTGAGACTAAAAAGACAATATAAAATAACAATTTTCTATTGAAAATGATGGGCTTTTTTTTAATTATACAAAAAATAGACACATTTTTAGCTCAACTCATCAAAAAAGAGAGGACTCAAATAACTACAAATTATTAATGAATAAGGTGACATTAGAACTGACATCAGAAAAATATAAAGGATCATAAGAGACTGCTGTGAAAAATTATATGCCAATATTTGAAAACCCAGTAGGAATGGATAAATTCCTAGAAACATACACTTACTAGGAAAAATCATGAAGAAATAGAAAAATTGAATAGACTAGATAATAGTAAGAGTGAATCAGTAATCAAAAATCCGCTCAAACACAAAAGTCTAGGAACAGGTCCTTTCACTGGTGAATTCTACCAAACAAAAAAACCTTAATACCAGTCATTCTTAAACTCTTCCAAAAATCTGAAGAAGAGCAAATATTTACAAATTCTTTTTTTTAAAAAAAGATTTTATTTATTTGACAGAGAGAAACACAGCCAGAGAGGGAACACAAGCAGGGAGAGTGAGAGAGGGAGAAGCAGGCTTCCCGCCGAGCAGGGAGCTCAGGATGACCTGAGCCGAAGGCAGTCACTTAACCAACTGAGCCACCTAGGTGCCACTACAAATTCATTTTTTAAAACCAGATATTATCCTGACGCTAAAACCAAACAAGGACACTACAAGAAAATAAAACTATGAGCCAAAATCCCTGATGAGGACAGATGCAAAAATCTGCAACTAAATATTACCAAATCAAATTCAAGAATACATTAAAAGTCACACAACATGATCAAATGGCATTTATTTCAGGGATACATGTATGGTTCAACATCTGCAAATCAAACAATATGATATATAACATTAATGAAATGAACAATAAAATCATATTGTTGTATCAATAAAAATAGAAAAAACATTTGATAAAATTTACCATCCATTCATGATATAAACTCAATGAAGTGGATATTGAGGGGACATAACATAATAAAGGCCATATATGAGAAGCCTACAGCTATCATCATACTCAATGGTGAAAAACTAAAACTTTTTTTCCTTTAAAATCAAGAATAAGACTAAGATGCCTACTCTTTTTTTTTTTATTAACATATAATGTATTATTTGTTTCAGGGGTCCAGGTCTGTGCTTCATCAGTCTTACACAATTCACAGCACTCGCCATAGCACACGCCAATGTCCATCATCCAGCCACCCCATTCTTCTCACCCTTCTCCCCTCCAGCAACCCTCAGTTTATTTCTTGAGATTAAGAGTCTCTTATGCTTTGTCTTCCTCTCTGGTTTCATCTTATTTCATTATTCCCTCCCTTCCTGGTTATGACCCTCTACCTTGCCTCTACAATTCCTCATATCAGTGAGATCATATTATAACTGTCTTTCTCTGATTGATTTATTTTGCTTAGCATAATAGCCTCTAGTTCCATCCACGTTGTTGCAAATGGCAAGATTTAAAATTTTTGATGGCTGCATAATATTCCTGTGTGTGTGTGTGTGTGTGTGTGTGTGTGTGTGTGTGCATATGCATGCCACATCTTCTCTAACCATTCATCTGTGGGTGGACATTTAGGCTCTTTCCATAGTTTGGCTATTGTGGACATTGCTGCTATAAACATTGCGATGCATGTGGGATTCCAATCCTCCTTCAGATCACTACTTTTAGAGCTTTAGGGTAAATATCCAGTAGTACAATTGCTGGATCATAGGGTAGCTCTATTTTCAACTTTTTGAGGAACCTCCATACTGTTTCCAGAGTGGCTGCACCAGCTTGCATTCCCACCAACATTTTAGGAGGGTTCCCCTTTCTACACATCCT